>CM038724.1:6385265-6515265 GCA_021613375.1 Megaleporinus macrocephalus
AGAATCAGACCGAGATGATGAAGTGTTTCTGGAAAAGAAAGACACTGGGTTCCTAACTGTCCCGAGCGGGCAGCAGGGCCTCAGCCTGGACCTGGCCGAGCTGGAGTAGCTCCGGGCGGTGAGGGTCAGGCTGGAGCTCCGGTGGAGGGAGTGTGAGAGCTGCAGGGATGAACAGGGCGAGCAGAGAGTCGAGCGGAGTTCAGGAGGACACAGAGTCTCAGGACAGTGTAGAGGGGAGTGAACCACCCGGCATGGAAGTGGGAGAAACAGAACCGAGTGCAGAAGACGAGGACAAAGAGAAGGTTTTTAAAAGACCAGCTAAAGGAGGAGAGAAGAGCCACCACGCTAAAAAGACGAGGATGAACAAAACTCCTGTGTGGCCCTTTGAGGTGAGTTAATTGGGGGACAGCTCGGTGAGGAACGCTGAGCTCGAATCCTCAGATTCTTCTCTTTTTGAGAAACATGAGACCAAGAAAGGTAATTTGAGTCTCCAGCAGTTACTGCACTGTTTAAACTAAACTGAGGGTAAAAGAATTGTGGAGGTTGAGGATCACTCTCCTAATCTAGAAGTGTTCAGTTTGATAACGTGTTAATGAGGGGGGGGATACGATCTCCAAAAACCTATAGTGAGACATCAAACAGAATATGATGCTGCTAAAGTTTAACTTGCTCTTGTGCAGCTTCTCCTGCTGGGTTGGACCATCTTTACCTCCTTTATAATAATTAACTTTTTAATAAAACAGCAGTAAATCATCAATATTTGTAGTGCAGATTAATGGATTAATTCAGTCTTTAAAATATTTCATTATTATTATTATTATTATTATTATTATTATTATTATGAGCACATCTACATTTACTCATCACAATCAGTAATATATATATAATATGTATAATTACACTCAGTCTGTATATAGAAACAGTATGTCAGTAACTCACTGTAGTTTCTCCAGTGCACAGTGTGGATCCTCCAGTGGTCAGATCCAGTTCTCTCAGGTGGGAGGAGTTTGATTTCAGAGCTGAAGCCAGAGCAGCACAGCCTTCATTTGTAACCATACAACCAGACAATCTGTAGAAAGAGAAGAATCAGATACAGATGATATTTACATACAGTAAAATCAGATACAATACAGAACAAATTTAACAAGATCAATACTTGGTAAATATACCTCATCACTCTGATTTTAAACAGGACAGTGTTGAGTGCTTCTTTGAAGGTGAGGATATGCTGACTGTGCTCTCTGATCTAATCTGAATTAATCTGGTGAAAAATATTTTACATCCATCAGCGTTTTGGATTGATTGCCACTGGATGGCATGTTATGTTAATTGTCTAAACAATGTTTTGTGTGTTATTGTTGTTTTATTCTGCAAGCTAACGAAAAAAAAGTGGTATGTGCTAGTTACCAGACGTGTGGACCCTAGTCTCGTGATTAGACTCTAGTCCAACTCGAGTCACTAAACTGATGACTTGTGACTCGACAACATCACTAAAGACTTGTGACTTGGCTTAGACTTTACCTCTACTGACTTGGACTTGGAATCGGACTTGAGCTTTAAGACTTGAAAAGACTCTCCCACTATTTTAACATAAATAAGGAAAACTGGATGTATCCCGTTTACAACAAGCACGCTATAATCTACGTGAACCCTACTGAGCCTGCACAGTGTTTTTTCCCTTCTTCCTCTTTTTTTCTCGCTGGCTCTCTCCCTCCGTCTGTGTGTGTGCGCGTCATCTGGCAAAGTGTGCTGTTAATATTAGTTAAAATTGGCTAATATTAGTTAATCTAAGCAGAAAATCACCTATGGTGCTGTATTCTTGAGCTCTACCTCGAGCTTAGTTCGCCCTGACATCGGTGTTTTGTTCAGGTGTGAAGAGAAGAAACTCCGGTGAGTTTGGGTGATGGGTTTGGGTTTGGGTTTAAGAAGTGAAATAAGGGTTAAAGTGTGAATACATATGTGTGAGAAGCCCAAAGCGTTTATGAGTTGAATAAAATTGTGTGGAATAACAAACAACCAGAGTATAATAAGTATATATGATGGTTAAGAGAGTCACGCAGCTATTATCTGGTGTGTTAGAATGCCTGTAAGCATTACCTAGCATTAGCTAGCATTGGGTGGTAGTTACAGGCACTAGTATAGGCTTATAAGTCTGAAGAGCTGTTAAATATTCGTCTATCCTTTATTTGAGTTAATTATGCTTCGAGTACAGTGTGTTGTACGAAGTGCTGCATTGCACAGGTTGTTTTAAAGACGGGTTGAAACCTCAAGCTTCCCGAGTCCACGATGGCGAGCCAGAAGAAAACTACAGTTCCCAGCAGGCTGTGCGAGTGACGCCGGCTGCGCATGAACTTTGTACTATTTTTTTACGTATATGTTGTTGCAAAGCACTGACTTGCTTCATTGACTAGAAAAGCTCTATTAGCTACTTCTATTGTTTTTCTTTTCCTTAAGCCAAGAGAGAGAGAGATATTTGATTTGTTTATTTTCCCCATTTTTATATGGACTGAGACTGCTCCTTTCACTTTTCTTGCATTCATACTCAACATTGCACATACAGTACATATTTATCTCACAAATTATTTGAAGGACTCAGATCTTTTTTTTGTAGTCAATAAATACATAGTAGTAACTCCAGAGTCTTGCATTCTGTCTTTTGCATTTCAGTCAAAGCCCTCCTTATCGAACCTAGTGTGAATTTGAAGCTGGTCCATATGAACTCCCAGAAGAAACGTTGTGGTAGCTAAGGTCTTATTTTGATCTGCAGTAGTAATGCTTACTGTGATCCACAGTATGCTGTGTTACATAAATCTCATAACTGGATCATTTAGTATTAAATGGTGCTATAACGCTAGGGAGCTAAGCTGCGCCGCTTAGTTTATCTGTAACCTAGCGACAAGTGAAGTTCTGCAGCCAATCACAGAAAGCTTTGGGGGGCACCAGTGTTGAATTCAGTGTTTTTTCTGCTTCAACACCTATTTTAACACCTCTGTACAGGACTGGTAATGAGGTGATTAGTGACTAGAACTGCTTGAAATGATCTAATTTCATATGCAAGTTATTTTTGTTATAATACAAACTGTAATGTTATATTAATGTTAGTTTAATAATCTACTAATCAACTGCATGAATTGTGTTAAATACTGAAATGACGTTACATCTAGAGACTTGACTAGGACTCAAAGTTTAAGACTTGGGACTTGACGCGAGACTTCCTTGTATTGACTTGAGACTTGACTCTGGACTTGATTGTCAAGACTTAAGATTTACTTGTTACTTGCAGCTTAGTGACTTGGTCCCATGTCTGCTAGTTACTAAGTGACTCAGTTTTAATAAAGGGTGACCTGTTATTTTTTACATGTATGCTTTGGGAATAGAAATGTCTAAGCAGACAGCAGCTCCACTCCTGAGTCCTGTAGGTTATTGTTACTGAGGTCCAGATCTTTTAGGGAGGAGTTTACTGATTGTAGAGCTGATGATAGTTTTTCACAAGATGTTGTGGTGAGATTACAGCCAGCTAGTCTATAAAGACAGACAGAGTAAATAAAGTACATGTACATGTTATATTCAAATGACAGAGAATATGAAGGAGTGATGTTGCTCTCCATGTCCACCTTTACACAGATATTTGTAACTGTTTACGTCTTTATCACATTCAAAGTAGCTTTCAAAGTCACAACATATAAGAATGAATTATATTCATTATGTACACTGTGAAAAGTGTTTAGTCAGTTAAATCTAAAAATGTACTTTGTTTTTGAAAAAATATCATCATAGATCACAATAACATAAGATGACAAACTTTAGAAGCCAAACATATCTTGGATGTTTGGCTACTGTTAAGGTGAATTGTTTACAAAATGAATTCTTTAGCAAAGCAGATTCCTAAACCATTAAATCTTGATTCTGTAGCGAGGCAGCAGCGGCCATTGTACATTTTGGTAGCACTTTAAATGACAGACCCTTATAAATAGCAATGTTATAATGTAGTAGTTTGTCAATAAATATAAATTATTCTATCTTTATTCAACTTCTGCATTAATCAGAGCTACCGTTTTAATTATTAACTATTTAATTTGTAAGTAATGTATATACACCATATACTTTCAGCAGAACTGCGTGTTATGTTGGGAAAATAACCCAAGATTACAAGATCTGTAGAGATTTTGAATGTACTTTAACTGTAATATTTATTGTGAAAATAAGTGAAAATCAACATATATCTTAATTCCATTTTATTTACAATTAGTAACAACCACAATCCCTAATTCAGCATTTATTAACATGAGCAATGGCATGTCATTTTTTATCTTAGTACAACTTACCATAATGGTAATGTATTACTGATCACTTGTTACTGATTTATAGTGCTACTGATTACTTTTTGCTGGGAGCAGGAATCCTTATTTAAGAAAATCTCTAAATGTATACAATTAATATAAAAAGGGGTAAATTTCATCAAATGCTCCTCTCCCTCTCTTACTATTTTTACATCTGCGACCCGGAGTTTTAGGTATCTCAGGACACACACACATCACCATGGTTACACAGCGCCCACAGCTGTCACCCATCAGTGCTAGCAGCAGCAGCCCGTTAGCACTTCCCATATAGCCTAGCCAAGCACAACACTCATTGTTTCTCAAACGAGATACTGTGTGGTTCAGCGCTTACCTGTCTGTGGTCTCTTAAAAGGGTCATTTAAAGGGTCTCTCCACAGGTCCATCCAGACTTGGCTTCTCCGCAGCAGGGTCCCGTCATACTCCCTGGAGCCCAAGAGGATCTGCAGTCCCCCTGACCTGAACGGCACTCACCTCCATCCGGCTGAAGCCTTCCCATTGGTGTCCCCGTGAAGCGAGGTTGGTGAATCAGCGGACATCTGGACTCGTTTCCTGTAGCAAGTTCGTTCCCTGTCTCTGCCGGTCTAATTGATGACTGTTTTAAGTTAGCATTGACACTGGAATATCACCCTCAGTGAGGGTGCTCTCTCTGTTCGAGGCAACCACCAGAGGAGCTCTGAGACCACGGCGAGGAGTCACTGTTCAAACTGTCCACACAAGGCTGGTTCCTGCTTTCTAACTCCTGGACTCCTCGCACTAGCAAGCCTCTGGACTACTTTTGTTGCTTATTATTGACTGCACTGGGTAAATAAACCTTACAAATGGATTGTATAACACCTCTTGAGTCTGAATCCTTACAGAATGCCACGCCTGAGGACGAGCCAGCAGGTCTCTTTGGATGCTCTTTGCGAAGCTGTGATGGCGCAGGGTCGCTTGTTGGGGAACCACAAGCAGTACCTCCAGCAGCTCAACCAAGCCACCACTGAACTGCTCAACTATCTCCAGGCCCTTCGGTCTGTTCCACCTCCGCCTCCTCCAGCTCTGGTGAGCCCTCCTCTGCCGCTGGTTGTTCCCCAGGCACCTCCGATGGCCCTCCCGGAGAAGTACGATGGATCCCCCGAGTTGTACCGGGGGTTCTGATGCAGTGCTCCCTCTACATCGGTCGGTCCCCCTCTTCCTCTCCCTACGAGCGCAGGACGAGATAGCATTCGTGCTATCGCTGCTAACGGGAAGAGCGCTGAGGTGGGCCTCCGCACTGTGGGGTAGCGAGTCATCCGATCTCCAATCATACTCTATGTTCGAGGGAAAGTTCCGGGAGGTCTTCAACCACGCTGCCACAGGGATGGATCCAGGGATCAGCTCCTCCAACTGCATCAACTGCTATCACACTCGATAACCTCCTCCGGACCCGTAAACACACGGGGAAGGCTGCTGTGGCTCCGCTGATACCTGTTAACACCCCAGCTAACATGGAGGCCATGGAGGTGGGTCGCTTCCGGCTTACACCGGAAACAAAACAATAGCACATCCGGGAAGGTCGGTGTATGTACTGCGGGGCTCCGGCTCACTCCAGGGAGGGTTGCCATCACCTCAAAAAAGGTCCTGGTCTTCGAGTGAGTAGCAATACATTATTCCCGAAGACCTGTGATAAAATGACGGTCCCCGCTGCTCCGGCTTGGACCGGCGCCTCTGTTGCGGCAGCGATGCTGGTTGCTTCAGGAGGGGCTGGGAACTTTATTGACAAGACTTTTGCTGACAAACAGCAGATCCCAGCCCAGCTCCTGAAGGTCCCGCTCCGCATCAGAGGTGCTGATGGGAGGCCTTTGGGCGCTGGTCAGGTAACTCACCTTTGGTTAAACGTCGGCTTTGGGCACACCAAGACTGTGAAACTGTTCAATATAGACTCCCCGGATCATCCCCTTATATTGGGATATCCATGGTTGGCTAAACACAACCCTCAGTTCTCTTGGGCAATGGGCGAGCTCACTAGTTGGAGCCCCTATTGCCACACTAACTGTCCCAGTCTCTGTGTTGTCCACGTCCATTGAGAGTCCGGATACCATCCCTCGGCAGCCAATCCTGAGGGAGTATGCAGACTTTCAAAAAGTGTTCAGAGCCGAATGGTTACCTCCTCATAGGCCATGGGATAGTGCTATCGAGCTGCTGCCTGGCACTACCCCCCCTAAAAACCGTGTTTACCCTCTCTCTATTCCAGAAACGAAAGTGATGGAGCAGTATGTCCAGGATGCCTTAGAGCGGGGTTACTTATGCCCTTCCACATCCCCTGCGGTCACGGGGCTCTTTTTTGTGGGAAAAACGGCGGTTTCCGGCCCTGCATCGTCTACTGGGTAATGAATGATTGGAACATGAATGAATAGAACATGCATCGACTTCCATGTTCAATCATTCATCAACGAGGTATTGAGAGACATGCTCGATCGATGGGTGGTTGTGTATATTGATGACATGCTCTTATACTCAAGGAAGGAGTCCCAAATTCATTGGTCCCTTTAAAATTATGAAACAAATTAACCCTGTTACTTATCGTATGCAGCTTCCTTCACATTATAAAATCTCCCCTTTATTTCATGTGTCCCTGTTAAAACCCTTATTCCCAGGTACCTTGCGGGATGGTGGAGTCCTGAAGTATCTGGTGAACTGTGAGGGGTATGACCCAGAAGAACAGTGCTGGGTCCGGGCCAAGGACATCCTTGACCCCTCCCTTATTAATGAGTTACACCGGACCCACCCAGGTCACCCCGCTCCGCGTCCAAGGGGGCTCCTCAGGGCCTTGGGAGACGCCCCTTTGGGGGGCTACTGAAAGCTCCGTGACTCAGCCAATTGAGAGGTCGTTGTCCCGAGAGTTTTAGGTATCTCAGGACACACACCCCTCTCACACGCACATCACCATGGTTACACAGCACCCACAGGTGTCACCCATATTATTATTATTATTATTAGTAATATTATTATTATTATTATTATTATTATTAATATTCTTCTTATTATTATTATTATAAGTCTCTCTATCTATGTTTCATTAAATTGTAATGTGGCCATGTGTATGTGAAAGGTTCTATATAAGTGTAACCTATTATTATTATTATTATTATTATTATTATTATTATTAGTCTCTCTATGTTTCATGAAATTGTAATGTGTCCGTGTGTATGTGAAAGGTTCTATATAAGTGTAACCTATTATAATTATTATTATTATTATTATTATTAGTCTCTCTCTCTATGTTTCATTAAATTGTAATGTGTCCTTGTGTATGTGAAAAGTTCTATAGAAGTGTAACCTATTATTATTATTGGACACCTGGACAGGTAGCCAGTCCATCACAGGCAAACTCAGACATACAGACTCTCACACACACTCTCTAACACAGGGGTGCAATTTAGTATCTCCAATTCATCAGACTGCATGTCTTGGAGGAAACCCACACGGACATGGGAGAAAGTGTAAACGCCACACAGAGAGGACTCCTGGAATTGAACACAGGCCCTTCTTGCTTTGAGGCAACAGCACTAATCACTGCACCACCATATCACACAATGAACAATGTGTTAAAATAAAAATACTCACACAGCTTTTCTGGATGCTTTGATCACTGGTAGCAGCCTCAGAAGACATTCCTCTGATGGGTCATATCTCCTCAGGTCAAACTCATCCAGCTCTTCTTCTGAGTTCAGCATTACAAACGCTACAGCTGACCACTGAGCAGGAGAGAGTTTAGCTTCACTGAGACCACTAGAACCTCCTCTGTTCAGGTATGTCTGGACTTCCTGTACTAGAGAATGATCATTCAGTTCATTCACACAGTGGAACAGATTGATGGATTTCTCTGGAGAGGGATTTTCTCTGATCTTCTCCTTTATGTACTGGACTGTTTTCTCTTTGCTGTGAGAGCTGCTTCCTGTCTGGGTCAGTAGGCCTCGTAATAGAGTCTGTTTGGACTCCACTGAGAGACCCAGAAGGAAGCGGAGGAAAAGGTCCAGGTGTCCATTTTCACTCTGTAAGGCCTTGTCCACTGCAGACCTGAGGAAGTCAGACATTGTTGACTTTCTGAAGAAACCAGAAAATCCAGTTAGCAGAACATTTTTGTTGTTGGAAATGAAGGAAATAAATGAATATAAAGCAGCCAGAAACTCCTGAACACTCAGGCGTACAAAGCTGAACACCTTCCCCAGGTGCAGCCCAAACTCCTCTCTGAAGATCTGGGTACAAACTCCTGAGTACACTGACACTTCTCTGACATCAATGTTACACTTTCTCAGTTCCTCCTCATAGAAGATCAGATTGCCTTTCTCCAGCTGTTGGAAAGCCAATTTTCCCAGTGCCAGAATACTCTTTCTAGTCTGCTGAAGATCAGGATCACAGCTTCTCTGGTACTCCTGGTCCTTGTTTTTAACCTGAAAGATCAGGAAGTGTGTGAACATCTGAGTGAGGGTCTTGGGGATTTCTCCACTCTCTGCTTCACCCAGCAGTCTCTCTAGAACAGTGGCTGCAATCCAACAGAAGACCGGGATGTGTCACATGATGTAAAGGCTTCTTGAGGACTTCATGTGTGAGATGATTTTGTTGGCCAGGTTCTGGTCACTGATTCTCTTCTTGAAGTACTCCTCTTTCTGAGGGTCACTGAACCCTCGTACCTCTGTTACCTGGTCAACACACTCAGGAGGGATCTGATTGGCTGCTGCTGGTCGAGTAGTTATCCAGAGGAGAGCAGAGGGAAGCAGATTCCCCTTGATGAGGTTGGTCAGCAGAACATCCACTGAAGCTGACTGTGTTACATCAAATAAGCTCTTGTTGTTCTGGAAGTCTAGAGGAAGTCGACACTCATCCAGACCATCAAAGATGAACAGGACTTTGTAGAGATCATAGTCTCCTGGATTTAATTCCTTAGTGTCTCTAAAGAACTGACGAAGAAGCTCCACCAGACTGAACTTCTTCTCCTTCATCAGATTCAGCTCTCTAAAAGGAAGTGGAAATATGAAGAGGACGTCCTGATTAGCTTTTCCTTCAGTCCAGTCCAGAATGAACTTCTGCACAGAGACTGTTTTTCCAATTCCAGCAACTCCTTTAGTCAGTACACTTCTGATGAGTCTGTCTTTAAACAGGTCATTACATTTGATGGGTTTCTCCTGTGTTGCTGGTCTCCTGGACACGGTCTCAATCTGTCTGACCTCATGTTCAGTATTGACCTCTCCACTTCCTCCCTTAATGACGTAGAGCTCTGTGTAGATCTCGTTCAGAAGGGTTGAGGTTCCATGCTGTGAGATTCCTTCATTAACTTTCTGAAACTTTTCCTTCAGTGTTGATTTCAGTGTTTGATGACTAGAAGGAGCCACTTCTGATAAAAACAGAGAAACAGAAACAAAAACAACACAACAAAAAATTAAAAATCAGTTTCAGCATCACTACAAATGCTGTGACATTTTAGTGACATCACACAAGAATCTAATAGTTTTATGACGATTATTATTATTATATTATTGTGAACACTAAAACTCTTTATATTAGTTTATATGATGAGTGATCACATGACCCTGATGTCTTACTGCTCTGGTGTGTGTTAGCGAGGTCAGTCTGGTTCATGTTCCTCAGGACGGTCAGTGTGATCTTTAGCGCCCCCTCTCGGACACTCTGATCCTCCTCATCCTCCACCTCACTCTCAGAGCATGCCGGGTAATCCAGACTCAGCAGCTTCACAAACCTCTTCAGCTGATTCTTCACCAGAGAGATGACTTTGTGTTCCAGATCCTGATTAAGATAAAAGTATCACATACAGTGTTCTTTATCAGTGTGAGGGGGTCTGTAATATTATTATTAGTGTGTTTACACTGTGTGCACAAATATCAGGCCAGTCGTATTTTTATGTGTATTCATTTCATTATTGACAAATTACAGCACTATCAGTCAATCAATAATATTAATAAACCTCAAATATTTAAATATTTAAATTAATACATAAATAATTATTATGAAACTAATTGAAAAACTATTTCCTCACTTGTTTGTTTTCTTATGCTAAAGGGAAAATAATAAACAAACAACTGAAAATCTCCAAATAAACTATTCTGACATTAAAAAGTGACCAATACAGTCACCTTTCTCTTCAGCAACATTAATAACAGCCTTCAGTTCACGGAGTCTGTCAGTTTCTTAATCTGTTATTGAACAACCACAGCCTCCCAAACCCTGTTCAGAGAGGTGACCTGTTCTCCTTCACCATAAATCTCCAGTTTGAGAAGTTCTCCAACTAGCTTATCTTTAATAATACCAGCCTATAGCAGTAGTCCACCTTCACCTTGCTGGCATCTGTGTAAAAGTGGAGTTCTGTGCCCGTCACTGGTCCAGCATTACTGATCCAGTGGTACTGATTCAGCAGAACTGATCTAGTGGTACTGATCCAGCATTACTGATCCAGTGGTACTGATCCAGCATTACTGATCCAGTGGTACTGAACCAGCATTACTGATTCAGTGGTACTGATCCAGTGGTACTGATCCAGCATTACTGATCCAGTGCTACTTATCCAGTATTGCTGATTCAGATGTGCTGATCCAGCAGTACTGATACAGCCACAGGTCCATCCATCTGGTCCTTCAAGAGTCACTCTTAGCTCATCAGTCCATAAAAGCTTTGAAATATTGGTCTTCAAATGTGTGATCCAGTCTCAACGTTGTTCAGTGATGGTCGGATTTCAGCCTTCCTTACCTCGGCCACGCCTCTGAGCTCTGATGACCTGGTACTTCTGGGCCCTCTAGAGAAGTTACAGTTCTGGATATGACAGCACTGGAGGACAGTAGGTACCAGGTCGCTTTCAGAGTCAGTTTAATCTCTTCTCTTTTTTGCAGCAGGAAATGGAAGCTGCCTAAGAATTTTGCACACCTTGATATAGGGTGTTGATCTCCACAGGCCGCACCCTCGCAAATACTTACGTTCCTAATAACTGTGTACACAGTGTAGTATTGTTTTAGTAGAACATCATACATTATTAACAGTTTATCTCCTGAAAATATTTACTGTTCATATTTCCTAAACATGTTCTCCTACAAACAGTAGACATGTGACATTAGAAATCATATAAACCAGATAAACTGAAGTGTTTATAGATTTTAGAGAAACACCATGTGTCTCCTGGTAATATCTGAGTCCTCATTCTGGACTCTATCAGAAAACAGAAGATTATCAGTAGGATGTTAAAAATAACCTACACATAACAGTGTATCAAATAAAGATCAGCTTTATACTCTGTGTAGGATTTATTAGATATGTTATTAATGTTACAACACCGTCTGAAACTTTCTAAGTGAAACTCAATATTAGATTTTAATCCCTAAAGCAGTTTCTCACTCCATGTTCTGTAGACTCACCTCACTGCAGGGTTCACCTGCTCTAACTCACCTCACTGAGATACTCAGGTAGGACTGTAAGTGAGGGACTTTTCCTAAACCACTCATACGCTACTTCCACTCATTTAGTTCAGCTCAACTTCACTGTACACTGGAAACTGTATAGCACTGTGGAGAGCACCATGCAGTGTACAGTAGAGTGCAGTATGTAGTATACAGTACAGTAATCTGCTATTTAGAAAAAACCCAATGAATTTTAGTCAGAGTCTTATTCATCCACACTGCTGCAGTGAGGAACAGGAAGTGAGACTGCATCTCTGTCCTTCATGGTCATACGGTGAGCAGTTAGATGACGTCGTTCTGAAGAAAATGTACTACTTGTACTCCGAGTTCTGAAACATTTCCTTTCTGAAATAGAGCTGCTCTCTCATTTCCAGTAGTTTTGTGTTTATACTGGGTTTTTATGAGCAACACACCAAAACCAGTGTCCAAAAAGAAAAACAACAACGGTAGAACTGTTCTGATCACGTCCTTTCTACCGTATCAGCTCAGCTTTCTGCTTCATATTTACCAGATTTTATACTCTTTAACCAGTAAATACAGACTATACACCGTCAACAACGTCCTTTCTACCGTCTCAGCTCAGCTTTCTGCTTCATATTCACCAGATTTTATACTCTTTAACCAGTAAATACAGACTATACACCATCAACAACGTCCTTTCTACCGTCTCAGCTCAGCTTTCTGCTTCATATTCACCAGATTTTATACTCTTTAACCAGTAAATACAGACTATACACCATCAACAACGTCCTTTCTACCGTCTCAGCTCAGCTTTCTGCTTCATATTCACCAGATTTTATACTCTTTAACCAGTAAATACAGACTATATACCATCAACAACGTCCTTTCTACCATCTCAGCTCAGCTTTCTGCTTCATATTCACCAGATTTTATACTCTTTAACCAGTAAATACAGACTATACACCATCAACAATGTCCTTTCTACCATCTCAGCTCAGCTTTCTACTTCATAATCACCAGATTTTATACTCTTTAACCGGTAAATACAGACTATACACCATCAACAACATCCTTTCTACCGTCTTAGCTCAGCTTTCTGCTTCATATTCACCAGATTTTATACTCTTTAACCAGTAAACACGGACTATACACCATCAACAACGTCCTATCTACCGTATCAGTACAGCTTTCTGCTTCATATTCACCAGATTTTATACTCTTTAACCAGTAAATACAGACTATACACCATCAACAACGTCCATTCTACCGTCTCAGCTTTCTGCTTCATACTCACCAGATTTTATACTCTTTAACCAGTAAATACAGACTATACACCATCAACAACGTCCTTTCTACCGTCTCAGCTCAGCTTTCTGCTTCATATTCACCAGATTTTATACTCTTTAACCAGTAAATACAGACTATACACCATCAACAACGTCGTTTCTACCGTCTCAGCTTTCTGCTTCATATTCACCAGATTTTATACTCTTTAACCAGTAAATACAGACTATACACCATCAACAACGTCCTTTCTACCGTATCAGCTCAGCTTTCTGCTTCATATTCACCAGATTTTATACTCTTTAACCAGTAAATACAGACTATACACCATCAACAACGTCCTTTCTACCGTCTCAGCTCAGCTTTCTGCTTCATATTCACCAGATTTTATACTCTTTAACCAGTAAATACAGACTATACACCATCAACAACGTCCTTTCTACCGTCTCAGCTCAGCTTTCTGCTTCATATTCACCAGATTTTATACTCTTTAACCAGTAAATACAGACTATACACCATCAACAACGTCCTTTCTACCATCTCAGCTCAGCTTTCTGCTTCATATTCACCAGATTTTATACTCTTTAACCAGTAAATACAGACTATACACCATCAACAACGTCCTTTCTACCGTCTCAGCTTTCTGCTTCATATTCACCAGATTTTATACTCTTTAACCAGTAAATACAGACTATACACCATCAACAACGTCCTTTCTACCGTATCAGCTCAGCTTTCTGCTTCATATTCACCAGATTTTATACTCTTTAACCAGTAAATACAGACTATAAACCATCAACAACGTCCTTTCTACCGTCTCAGCTCAGCTTTCTGCTTCATATTCACCAGATTTTATACTCTTTAACCAGTAAATACAGGACTATACACCATCAACAACGTCCTTTCTACCGTATCAGCTCAGCTTTCTGCTTCATATTCACCAGATTTTATACTCTTTAACCAGTAAATACAGACTATACACCGTCAACAACGTCCTTTCTACCGTCTCAGCTCAGCTTTCTGCTTCATATTCACCAGATTTTATATTATTTAACCAGTAAATACAGACTATAAACCATCAACAACGTCCTTTCTACCATCTCAGCTCAGCTTTCTGCTTCATATTCACCAGATTTTATACTCTTTAACCAGTAAATACAGACTATACACCATCAACAACGTCCTTTCTACTGTCTCAGCTCAGCTTTCTGCTTCATATTCACCAGATTTTATACTCTTTAACCAGTAAATACAGACTATAAACCATCAACAACGTCCTTTCTACCATCTCAGCTCAGCTTTCTGCTTCATATTCACCAGATTTTATACTCTTTAACCAGTAAATACAGACTATACACCATCAACAACGTCCTTTCTACCGTCTCAGCTTTCTGCTTCATATTCACCAGATTTTATACTCTTTTACCAGTAAATACAGACTATATACCGTCAACAACGTCCTTTTTACCGTATCAGCTCAGGTTTCTGCTTCATATTCAAAAGATTTTATACTCTTTAACCAGTAAATACACACTACATACCATCAACAACGTCCTTTCTACCGTCTCAGCTCAGCTTTCTGCTTCATATTCACCAGATTTTATACTCTTTAACCAGTAAATACAGACTATACACCATCAACAATGTCCTTTCTACCATCTCAGCTCAGCTTTCTACTTCATAATCACCAGATTTTATACTCTTTAACCGGTAAATACGGACTATACACCATCAACAACGTCCTTTCTACCGTCTCAGCTCAGCTTTCTGCTTCATATTTACCAGATTTTATACTCTTTAACCAGTAAATACAGACTATACACCGTCAACAACGTCCTTTCTACCGTCTCAGCTCAGCTTTCTGCTTCATATTCACCAGATTTTATATTATTTAACCGGTAAATACAGACTATACACCATCAACAACGTCCTTTCTACCGTCTCAGCTCAGCTTTCTGCTTCATATTCACCAGATTTTATACTCTTTAACCGGTAAATACAGACTATACACCATCAACAACGTCCTTTCTACCGTATCAGCTCAGCTTTCTGCTTCATATTCACCAGATTTTATACTCTTTAACCAGTAAATACAGACTATATACCATCAACAACGTCCTTTCTACCGTCTCAGCTCAGCTTTCTGCTTCATATTCACCAGATTTTATACTCTTTAACCAGTAAATACAGACTATATACCATCAACAACGTCCTTTCTACCGTCTCAGCTCAGCTTTCTGCTTCATATTCACCAGATTTTATACTCTTTAACCAGTAAATACAGGACTATACACCATCAACAACGTCCTTTCTACCGTCTCAGCTCAGCTTTTCTGCTTCATATTCACCAGATTTTATACTCTTTAACCAGTAAACACGGACTATACACCATCAACAACGTCCTTTCTACCGTCTCAGCTCAGCTTTCTGCTTCATATTCACCAGATTTTATACTCTTTAACCAGTAAACACGGACTATACACCATCAACAACGTCCTTTCTACCGTCTCAGCTTTCTGCTTCATATTCACCAGATTTTATACTCTTTAACCAGTAAATACAGACTATATACCGTCAACAACGTCCTTTTTACCGTATCAGCTCAGCTTTCTGCTTCATATTCACCAGATTTTATACTCTTTAACCAGTAAATACACACTACATACCATCAACAACGTCCTTTCTACCGTCTCAGCTCAGCTTTCTGCTTCATATTCACCAGATTTTATACTCTTTAACCAGTAAATACAGACTATATACCATCAACAACGTCCTTTCTACCGTATCAGTACAGCTTTCTGCTTCATATTCACCAGATTTTATACTCTTTAACCAGTAAATACGGACTATACACCATCAACAACGTCCTTTCTACCGTCTCAGCTCAGTTTTCTGCTTTATATTCACCAGATTTTATACTCTTTAACTAGTAAATACGGACTATACACCATCAACAACGTCCTTTCTACCGTCTCAGCTCAGCTTTCTGCTTCATATTCACCAGATTTTATACTCTTTAACCGGTAAATACAGACTATACACCGTCAACAACGTCCTTTCTACCGTCTCAGCTCAGCTTTCTGCTTCATATTCACCAGATTTTATACTCTTTAACCAGTAAATACAGACTCTATACCATCAACAACGTCCTTTCTACCGTCTCAGCTCAACTTTCTGCTTCATATTCACCAGATTTTATACTCTTTAACCAGTAAATACGGACTATACACCATCAACAACGTCCTTTCTACCGTCTCAGCTCAGCTTTCTGCTTCATATTCACCAGATTTTATACTCTTTAACCAGTAAACACGGACTATACACCATCAACAACGTCCTTTCTACCGTATCAGTACAGCTTTCTGCTTCATATTCACCAGATTTTATATCATTTAACAAGTAAATACAGACTATATACCGTCAACAACGTCCTTTTTACCGTATCAGCTCAGCTTTCTGTTTCATATTCACCAGATTTTATACTCTTTAACCAGTAAATACAGACTATACACCATCAACAACGTCCTTTCTACCATCTCAGCTCAGCTTTCTGCTTCATATTCAAAAGATTTTATACTCTTTAACCAGTAAATACGGACTATACACCATCAACAACGTCCTTTCTACCGTCTCAGCTCAGCTTTCTGCTTCATATTCACCAGATTTTATACTCTTTAACCAGTAAATACAGACTATACACCATCAACAACGTCCTTTCTACCGTATCAGCTCCACATAAATAGCTAACATAAGCTGTACATTATATCAGCGATGGTACATGACGCTCTTCCACCACAACAAACAGACTTCAAACTGACTTGAACAAGTCTATCAAGTTCACACTACAGGTACATGTTTAATGTGTGAGATACATTACAGTAATGTTTATATCTCTTCTGCAGTAGCTCTATGGAAAACACAAGAGCAGTAAGATCAGCACTAAGACGAGTACTGAAGTGTTAGTAGTCCAGTTGTTCCAGACTCTGAAGATCAGTGAGGAACATTAAGAACTGTCACACTGAAACACATCTACTGCAGTTCAGTCAGTCTGTTTGTGTTTTAATGAAGAAAGTGATTTTATGTGTGGAACTGATCAAAGCTGTGTGTGCTGGTCGTGTACTGGCTGGTGTTTTTAAGTTCTGCTGAAAATGAATGAAAACTGTCACCACGGAAACAGTCAGTACTGGTGAAGTTCTGATAGTGTTACGACTGTTTTGTAGTTAAAACATTCTTCAGTGTCACATCATCCTTACCTGAGATCAGTAGAACTCTTATCCTCTCTGAAGTTTATATCTCTGCCCTCTGAGTGGTCACTCTTCATGGACACACAGCTGGGTTCTGGTGGGTCAGATCTCTTACCCTGATCCAATCTAGAACACAACCAACATAAGACGTGATCTACAGACGTTCCTGCATGTTGGTGTAGATGAGAACATACAGTCTTTACACCAGATCACATGATTCTCTCACCTCTCAGCTTTCTGTGAGTCCGGTTCCTCAGAGAAGCTCATTTTGGAGGTCATGGTTCTCTTTCAGGTTCTACCTGATCCTGTAAACACACACACAGAAGTAGTGAAGTCTACGTGTGAGCTTCATCTAAACGCTGTTCTCTGTAATCTAGTTCAGTCTCTGAGCTTCACAGTGATGTTCTGATCTCTCTGTGTCTGAAATGTCTTTAATCATCAGTTCTGTTATCTTCAGTGCGTACCTAGAACCGGGTTCTTCTCTCTCAGTGCAGACGCTGCACTGGCTTTCACTTTCACTCTTAACTGGTTAGACTGGATTAGTTCACCTCAGAAATAAGTGCTTAGAGGGGTTTTATAGGGTGCATAGGGTGGAGTGATATTGGACCAATCACAGCTCTCCTACACTACCTGTCTGAACAGGTGTGATTAGGAAACTAGCAAACCAAACAGTGAGTCCAGAGTGAAAAGTGTGTAATAGTGACTTTAACTGTAGAAACACTGTCGCTGGTGAATTTCAGTAAGTTGTGATTATTATTATTATTATTATTATTATTATTATTATTATTATTGTTCTTGTTATTATTAGTGTTATTATTACAGTTATTAATTGTAACATATTGATCCTCCAATAGAAACAATGTGTTTAAAATCATACTGAATCTACAAGTCCTGATAAAGTTCTTCTCTCTGGAGACTCACATCCTGGATCTGGTTCATCACTAAAGATCTAAATACTAACATGTCCAGCATCTCTGACGTCTTTCTGTTTATTCTTTCATCTCAACATAGAAGTGAAGAAGAAAGTTACTTTAAACTCGTTACACTCCTCCAAGCTGGTATGTAGAACTGAACTAAAGTTTAATAAACAAACAAACATGTAAACAATCTGAAAGTACAGGTTCACATACTTTTCCCCTCACAGATATAAAACACTGGCTGATTTTCTTCAGGAAGTTAATAAATATCTGAGTCTGGTTTGTGGAACTGGGTTCTGTTGATCTACTTTTGGTTCTTGTGTGAAAGTCTGCTGATGTTTTAGATCATATTCATGTAGAAATATAGAAAATTCTAAACAAGCTTTAAAGCTCCAGCGTAACAGATTCTAATCATTAACTGAACATATTAATCACTATTAAGTTTAATAAATAGCTGTCGTGTTAGTTTAACATGTTCTAATAGAAGAGAACCTGTTGAGCTGGGATTAGCTGGGAGTGGACTAACAGCTGCTCCACTGTGTCTCGTACGACTTGTGTTTTAATAAATAATGATTTATTTCTGAAACTGTTCACTGTAGAAGTACTGCTGCCCACACACTGACTGACCTCCACCTGACATTCCTGTACGAGGAGTGAAGCTGTTGAGACCACAGTGGACGTCAGAGCTCAGTAGTTCACAGCAGAGTCTCAGACATGCAGCTTCTGGATGGTCAGTGGAACTAAACTGGGTCTGGAGTCTAGATTAGCACTAAGTCTCTCTTTAAACTCCAGGTCAGTGTGTCCTGGTCTAAAGGTTCAGTTGATCAGAACAGACTGAGGAGATCCGTTCCTCTGCTGTTTGTACCAGAAGAGATACGGTGACTGATCAGCAGTGTTGAACTTGCAGGTCAGAAGTGTTGAATCTGCTTCAGTGGTGGTCAGTAAGTCGGTAGATGGTGTAACAGAGTCATATCTCCTGCAGACTGAAATAATAAGACATGATCAAATCAGAAGAGTAATGACTCTGATAGTAACTCATACTCATATATACTCATATTTCCATGTAGTTCATAGAGAAGATCAGCTCTCCTACCAGAACACAGTGCACTTATCAGCACTGCTATATTCAGCAGATGTTCCAGTGTTCAGAACAGTGTCAGTAGTTCTACTCTTAAACTCTCTCCTATCGGTTCTTATCTGAACTGAACTAAACAGGAGTTCAGCCTCTGAGCAGATTCTCAGCTCTGCTCACATCATCACCACATCACTGCTGCCCTCTAGTGTTTCAGAGCTCCTCACATCATATTAGAGTCACACCTGTAGAGAGCAGAGGTTCAGAGTTTGAGGTTTGTGGAGATCATTAGTGGAACTGAGAGTCAGATTAGAGTTCACGGCTCAGTGTTCCACCACAGAGACCTGCAGCTTCTGGATCATCAGTGAAGATCAGCTTGTTGAAGAGTCACAGTGAGCTTCAGATCTGTCCCCAGATTCATTATGTCCTTCACCAACACTCAGTCTGTTCAGGATGAACTCAAACTCATCACTGCTGGACGATCAGGATGATCATTTCTCACCAAGACACGTACCAAGAACGTCTGTTATTAATGTGCAGCTGTTTCCACAGAAACAAGAACTGAACTCTTCTTCTCTCTTCATGGAGAAGTTCAGGATGTTGGAGAGGAACTGAGATGAAGGAACGTTACAGTGCTGCCACCTTGTGGTAGATCAGAATCAGAATCAGAAATACTTTATTGATTTCAGGGGGAAATTGCAGTTTTTACAGTAGCAGAAGAAGAATATACTCTAATAATAATTTGCCACATAAAAGAAATTTGTAGTATGTACACATATATAAGTCTTATATTACAATAGAATGATAAAATGTAAAGTGACTGTGGCTATAGTAATAAGTACAGATATACTGTATACAGCAGTAAGAGTTTAGTAGGAAAGTTATTGCACATTTGAGTTCTTACATACAGAATTAAATTATAGTTCTACTGGTATCACTGTACATGTGAAAGGTGTCGTACGTTAAGAGAGGAGTTATAAAGTCTGATAGTTAAGAGAGGAGTTATAAAGTCTGATGGTTAAGGAAGGAGTTATAAAGTCTGATGGTTAAGAGAGGAGTTATAAAGTCTGATAGTTAAGAGAGGAGTTATAAAGTCTGATGGTTAAGGAAGGAGTTATAAAGTCTGATAGTTAAGAGAGGAGTTATAAAGTCTGATAGTTAAGAGAGGAGTTATAAAGTCTGATGGTTAAGAGAGGAGTTATAAAGTCTGATGGTTAAGGCAGGAGTTATAAAGTCTGATAGTTAAGAGAGGAGTTATAAAGTCTGATGGTTAAGGAAGGAGTTATAAAGTCTGATAGTTAAGGGAGGAGTTATAAAGTCCGATGGTTAAGGGAGGAGTTATAAAGTCTGATGGTTAAGGAAGGAGTTATAAAGTCTGATGGTTAAGGAAGGAGTTATAAAGTCTGATGGTTAAGAGAGGAGTTATAAAGTCTGATGGTTAAGAGAGGAGTTATAAAGTCTGATGGTTAAGAGAGGAGTTATAAAGTCTGATGGTTAAGAGAGGAGTTATAAAGTCTGATGGTTAAGAGAGGAGTTATAAAGTCTGATGGTTAAGAGAGGAGTTATAAAGTCTGATAGTTAAGAGAGGAGTTATAAAGTCTGATAGTTAAGGGAGGAGTTATAAAGTCTGATAGTTAAGAGAGGAGTTATAAAGTCTGATGGTTAAGGAAGGAGTTATAAAGTCTGATAGTTAAGAGAGGAGTTATAAAGTCTGATAGTTAAGAGAGGAGTTATGAAGTCTGATAGTTAAGGGAGGAGTTATAAAGTCTGATAGTTAAGAGAGGAGTTATAAAGTCTGATAGTTAAGGGAGGAGTTATGAAGTCTGATGGTTAAGGAAGGAGTTATACAGTCTGATAGTTAAGGGAAGAGTTATAAAGTCTGATGGTTAAGGAAGGAGTTATACAGTTTGATGGTTAAGGGAAGAGTTATAAAGTCTGATGGTTAAGGAAGGAGTTATACAGTCTGATAGTTAAGGGAGGAGTTATAAAGTCTGATAGTTAAGAGAGGAGTTATAAAGTCTGATAGTTAAGGGAGGAGTTATAAAGTCTGATGGTTAAGGAAGGAGTTATACAGTCTGATGGTTAAGGGAGAAGTTATAAAGTCTGATAGTTAAGGGAGGAGTTATAAAGTCTGATAGTTAAGAGAGGAGTTATAAAGTCTGATGGTTAAGGAAGGAGTTATAAAGTCTGATAGTTAAGGGAGGAGTTATAAAGTCTGATAGTTAAGAGAGGAGTTATAAAGTCTGATAGTTAAGGGAGGAGTTATAAAGTCTGATGGTTAAGGAAGGAGTTATAAAGTCTGATGGTTAAGGAAGGAGTTATAAAGTCTGATGGTTAAGGGAGGAGTTATAAAGTCTGATGGTTAAGGGAGGAGTTATAAAGTCTGATAGTTAAGGGAGGAGTTATAAAGTCTGATAGTTAAGGGAGGAGTTATAAAGTCTGATAGTTAAGGGAGGAGTTATAAAGTCTGAAAGTTAAGAGAGGAGTTATAAAGTCTGATAGTTAAGGGAGGAGTTATAAAGTCTGATAGTTAAGGGAGGAGTTATGAAGTCTGATGGTAGGAATGACCTCCTGTGGTGTCTGTAGAGCATCTTGGCTGAATGAGTCTCTCACTGAATGTGCTCCTGCGTCTCATCACTGTGTGGTAAAGAGGATGGGAGCTGTTCTCCATGATGGCCTGCAGCTTAGACAGCGTCCTCCTCTCAGACACTGCCGTCAGCGAGTCCAGCTCCACCCACAACATCACTGGCTCTGCGGATCAGTTTATCAAGTCTGTTGGCGTCTGCTACCCTCAGCCTGCTGCCCCAGCATGCAACAGCATATAGGATGGCACTGGAAACTACAGACTCATAGAAGATCCTCAGCAAAGTCCTGCAGATGTTGAAGGACCTCAGACGCCTCAGAAAATAGAGACGACTTTGGCCCTGCTTGTAGAGGGCGTCAGTGTTCTTAGCCCAGTCCAGTTTATTGTCACTGTGCACGCCCAGATATTTATAGTCCTCCACAGTGTCCACACTGACCCCCCTGATGGAAACAGGGGTCACCTGTGTTTTGTCCCTTCTCAGGTCCACCACCAGCTCCTTTGTCTTTGTCACGTTGAGCTGCAGGTGGTTCAGCTCATACCACGCAACAAAGTCGTTCACTGTTGCCCTGTACTCATCCTCATCACCCCTGCTGATACATCCAACTAGTGCAGAGTCATCAGAGAACTTCTGGAGGTGGCAGGTCTCTGAGAAGTAGTTGAAATCAGTGGTGTAGAGGGTGAAGAGGACGGGAGAGGGGACAGTTCCCTGCGGGGCTCCAGTGTTGCTGACCACTCTGTCCAACACACAGTGCTGCAGACGTACATACTGTGGTCTGCCAGTCAGGTAGTCAACAATCCAGGACACGAGGGGGGCGTCTACCTGCATCACGTTCAGCTTGTCACCCAGAAGATCAGGCTGAATGGTGTTAAACGCACTGGAGAAGTCAAAGAACATGATCCTCACAGTGCTGCCTGGCTTATCCAGGTGAGAGTAGACTCGGTTCAGCAGGTAGATGATGGCATCCTCAACTCCCAGATGAGGCTGGTAGGCGAACTGGAGGGGGTCTAGAAGTGGCTGGACCATGGGCCGGAGGTGATCCAGGACAAGTCTCTCCATGGTCTTCATGATGTGGGACGTCAGTGCCACTGGCCTGTAGTCCTTGATGTCACTGGGCCGCGGAGTCTTTGGCACAGGAACAATGCAGGACGTCATCCACATCACAGGGACCCTCTGGAGACTCAGGCTCATGTTGAAGACATGCTGCAGGACTCCACAAAGTTGGGTGGCACAGGCTTTAAGCACACTGGGGGGGACACCATCAGGGCCTGCAGCCTTGTTCATGTACATGGAGTATGTACAGATATTTTGTAGACAGTAATGATACAGTGTTCACTGAGGATGAGTAGTTTAATAAACAGACTGTTCTTAGAATCTTCTTCTTCTGCTGTGAAGCTTTCAGGGTTTTATTATTGTAGCTACACAATCTGTAGACTATGAGTAACCTGAGCTGAGCTGCTACATCTATACAGGTTCCTGTTCAGTGTATGTGGGTTTCCTGTCACTGTGGGCTGCAGAACACAGCAGTAGAGTACAGAGTCTGATAGTGCAGCAGATCAGATCTTCACCTTCACTGTTTCATTACCTACATCCACTTTAACATCCAGTGCTGGAGAAGGTGGAGTTGTGTAGTTCACAGCTTTAGTTGTTGGAAGTATCATCAGTAGATACTCTGGTCTGGATCCAGGAGACTGACGGTACCAGTACAGGCTGTTCACAGTACCACTGTACTCATGCCTGCAGGAGAGAGTAACTGACTCACCTTCAACAACATCTACAGTTTAGTTCTCCAGTGGAGAGACGGACTGTGTAGAACACATACCTGAAACAAATAAATAAATAAATAAATGAATAAATAAATAATAGACTCCATCTACATGTATCAGTGGATGTGATAGAAGATCAGAGGAGTGAAGATCAGAGGAGTGAAGATCACAGATCACAGAGATGTACAGATACTGAGGAGGGGGTGGTTCTGTATGGGGTACCAGAAGTAAACTACAGTAGTTTAGGTGAGACGTGTAGATACTGAGGAGGGGGTGGTTCTGTATGGGGTACCAGAAGTAAACTACAGTAGTTTAGGTGAGATGTACAGATACTGAGGAGGAGGTGGTTCTGTATGGGGTATCAGAAGTAAACTACAGTAGTTTAGGTGAGATGTACAGATACTGAGGAGGGGGTGGTTCTGTATGGGGTATCAGAAGTAAACTACAGTAGTTTAGGTGAGATGTACAGATACTGAGGAGGGGGTGGTTCTGTATGGGGTACCAGAAGTAAACTACAGTAGTTTAGTATCATTTGTTTACACTCAGTGAGTTATTTATTAATTTATTATATATTTCTGTTTTTCATCTATTTATGTATTTAATTTCATATTTTTTTCTGCTACTCCTTTTTTTAATTCTTTCATTTATTTAATGTAATAATGAGGACCCTCTGGACCCCTTCCTCAACAGGTAGTACCACTAGAACCATCCTGGTCCCTCTGCCCCTCGACCACGAGATCGACCCCCCCCCCCACAGGTCAGTAGACGTACTGCCAGTTCATTTGGACAGTGAGTGGAGATAGAAGGAGGTGTACCTAATAAAGTGTCAGGTTGGTGTAGGTGGATGGATACTGATTCTGAACACTGAACTGAACTGCTGGATGAAGGAGTTCTATGGCTCCTTTAATGTTCCTCAGAGAGTCTCTATGGATGGAGTTGTGGGAGGAGATGAAATGAAGCTACAGCGAGTTGTCAGTCTGATTCACATGAACTGCTCAAATCTGAGAAGTGAGGAGTAAACACAGCAGCGTCGCTACCATTCACTACATGAAGACCATTAACTGTAGCTCCACATTCATCTACCAACAGAGACCTCCACAGAGTCTCCAACATTCCACTGTGATGTCACTACAGAGGCCCTGTGATGTCATAAAGGAGAAGATGTGAGAAGTTCCGCGTGAGTCTCAGCGTCAGATCAGTCTGTGCTGAAGCGTCGGAGGAGACAGAAGCTAAAATGAAGTTGTGGTGTTGTAGAGGAGGAGATTCAGACAGTGAGAGAGAGGAGGAGCAGTGGAGGACAGGAGGAGCACAGATTAGGAAGAAAGAAGGAGAAAGGAGGAGGAGGAGAGGGAGAAAGTGGAGGTTATGGAGGAAAGTGTCCCGTGGTGCTGAGGAGAGGGAGAAAGAAATACAACAGGCAGTGAAAGTGGAGGAGGGGGCCGACGTCGCCGACCCACCAGCTGAACGGATGTCTGTTTCGGCTGAATCTCCGGTCACCACGGCGACTCCTCTAGAGGAGAAGGAGCCTGTACTGATGGAGGAAGCTGTGATGGAGCCGGTGGACATCACCACCCACCCTGAGCAGCTTCTGAGTGAGTAGATGAGTCGACATCACTATAATCAACAGTAGTTACTGAACAAGTGAATGATAGTCAGTACATACTGAATAAATCAGAACAGCTTCAGAACAATCACTGAATAATTCACTAAATACTAAATACTAAATTCAGAGTAACGTGTAAATAAATCACAGAATATACTTAATAATTCATACTAATCACTGAATAATTCACTAAATACTAAATACTAAATTCAGAGTAACGTGAATAAATCACAGAATATACTTAATAATTCATACTAATCACTGAATAATTCACTAAATACTAAATACTAAATTCAGAGTAACGTGAATAAATCACAGAATATACTTAATAATTCATACTAATCACTGAATAATTCACTAAATACTAAATACTAAATTCAGAGTAACGTGAATAAATCACAGATAATACTTAATAATTCATACTAATCACTGAATAATTCATTGTAGATACTAAATTCAGAGTAACGTGTGAATAAATCACAGAATATACTTTATAATACTAATCACTGAATAATACACCATAGATACTAAATTCAGAGTAACGTGTAAATAAATCACAGAACATACTTAATAATTCATACTAATCACTGAAAAATTCACCGTAGATACTTAATTCAGAGTAACGTGTGAATAAATCACAGAATATACTTAATAATTCATACTAATCACTAAATAATTCACCGTAGACGCTAAATTCAGAGTAACGTGAATAAATCACAGAATATACTTAATAATTCATACTAATCACTGAATAATTCACCGTAGACGCTAAATTCAGAGTAAAGTGTGAAGAAATTACAGAATATACTTAATAATTCATACTAATCACTGAAAAATTCACCGTAGACTCTAAATTCAGAGTAACGTGTGAATAAGTCACAGAATATACTTAATAATTCATACTAATCACTGAATAATTCACCGTAGATACTAAATTCAGAGTAAGGTGAATAAATCACAGAATATACTTAATAATTCATATTAATCACTAAATAATTCACCGTAGACGCTAAAATCAGAGTAACGTGAATAAATCACAGAATATACTTAATAATTCATACTAATCACTGAATAATTCACCGTAGATACTAAATTCAGAATAAAGTGTGAATAAATCACAGAATATACTTAATAATTCATACTAATCACTGAATAATTCACCGTAGACGCTAAATTCAGAGTAACGTGTGAATAAATCACAGAATATACTTAATAATTCATACTAATCACTGAATAATTCACCGTAGATACTAAATTCAGAGTAACGTGTGAATAAATCACAGAATTCACTTAATAATTCATACTAATCACCGAATAATACACCGTAGATACTAAATTCAGAGTAACGTGTAAATAAATCACAGAATATACTTAATAATTCATACTAATCATTGAATAATTCACCGTAGATACTAAATTCAGAGTAACGTGTGAATAAATCACAGAATATACTTAATAATTCATACTAATCACTGAATAATTCACCGTAGATACTAAATTCAGAGTAACATAAATAAATCACAGAATATAATTAATAATTCATACTAATCACTGAATAATTCACCGTAGACGCTAAATTCAGAGTAAAGTGTGAAGAAATTACAGAATATACTTAATAATTCATACTAATCACTGAATAATTCACCGTAGATACTAAATTCAGAGTAACGTGAATAAATCACAGAATATACTTAATAATTCATACTATGTGTAGGGTTAATGTTAATGTTAGGTAGTGTTAGTTGTGGTGTAGTTATTTTATTTATTAATATTATTTAATGTTTAATAAAAACAGGAATTGAACTGAATATAATCTCTAATTTGTCTAAATGATTGAATTCTTAATAAAATAGGCGTCTATACTGAGACGGCTCCTGAGCTGCTGGAGTCTGTAAATGCTGGATCACCCTCTAGCACCCCTCTGGGTGAGTAGGAGAACCTGTTATCATGATGAACATCATTGTATCTCTACATTAACAGAACAAATGCTGATATTATTCATTCTGATATGAATATTAAAGCAGGAGAACAGAGAGCTCCTGGGACCAGTGAGCTCCTGGAGATCCTGCAGAGGGA
Source organism: Megaleporinus macrocephalus (assembly GCA_021613375.1). NCBI lineage: Eukaryota > Metazoa > Chordata > Actinopteri > Characiformes > Anostomidae > Megaleporinus > Megaleporinus macrocephalus. Next base: position 6,412,532 of record CM038724.1, read on the forward strand.
CGTTGCTGGAGGAGCTGTGGTGGACCAGCATCTGGGTGAGTAAAAGAATCAAACGTTGGATACTGTGATAATGACCCAGCTGGACAGATGTTGATATTTATTGATGTTCAAACAGAAAACCAGACTCTGACCTGTGAGCAGACTGAGGAGGAGACCAGGACAGAAACGCTGCTGGACGAAGCTCCAACCAGCAGCACATCTCTGGGTGAGCAGAACAAACTATTAGCATCATGCTAACTCTGAATTGTACAGCATTGGAGAACATTACCAGAACAAACCGGCTGCTGTTGGTCCACTCCAGCACACAGTCCAGTCCTGTTGATGTAATAAATGAACAAGTTGATGAACCTGAACTCCATCAGGCTCTAGTTAAGATTTGGTGATGTCATCATTTTCTGACTAGACAAGGACCATCAGAACTGACCATAACGTTACTGAACATCTGCTGATCTTCTTAGAATCTGAATCAGGAGCTCCGGTCGTGGAGAAGGTTGAGGACACAGGGCTAGAAACTCTACTTCCTAAGACCCTGTGGTCCTCCCTGGTGGATGACACTGTCGAGTCCTTCGGTAAGTAACGGAAATGACCTGTGGAAGTATATCAAGTATGAAAATAACACAGCTGGACGACTGACAGTGTTTATTAATGTGAAAGACGACCAGAAGATGATGACGGTGGTGAGAGTGCTCGCTGCAGCAGAGTCTTTCAGATACCTCCAGATCAACTTGGAGGCATCTGACCTGCATAAGCTTGAGTTCCCACCTGGTGAGTAAAAGAAGGATTCACTAGAAGAACTACATTCAGGCAGAAGCAGAAACATTAATATCTTAATATCTCTCGAAATCTCACTCTCACTGAATATCTTCTACAAACATCAGTGAACAACACCGACGCAGTGATCGAGGTCGCCTGCCAGGTCGTTTACATCCTCCTGCAGAGACTTGCCTCGTCACCTGACCAGCACCTGAGTGAGTAAAGCACATAAACTCTAAACATTAAAGATGATACTAAAGACTTCACAGCCAGCATGTCCATGTGGAGCCCGTATGGTTCTTATCTGGTCTGTATGGGTTTCACGTGGGCTTGTAGGGGCTTTATGATTGATGATACATGGATCCCATTGGAATATAACCTTTGGCCCCATTTATGACCCCATATGAAGGCAATGGACAAATCTTTGTGGGCCCCAACCAGGCTGTCCTAAGGGACCCAGTATAATATCAGATCTGCTGATACTGAGAGCTTCAGTATCAGGATCAGCATCTTTACCAGGTTCTGTGATGATGTAGCAGCTGAACATCTGCTGATATTTATTTCTATTAAATCAGTTAACAAGGTGCTGATGGTGATGCAGTGGGTTCCTGTGTACATTGATGTTGGATTGCTGATTACATACCATCTGAACAGCATCCGAGGACCCAACGGCACGACTCTGGGTGAGTAACAGAAACCAGAACCTTCTCTGACACCAGGTCAGCAGAATAGACTAGGCTGGCGTTGGTCCATTCCAGCAGATAGAACTATATCAGTTGACGATGACCACTCAAACTCAGTCAGGCAGCATTTGGTGATGTGACTTGATGATCAGAACCCACCATAACATGACTGAACATCTGCTGATCCTTTCAGAACCAGGAACTGAAGTACAGTCCGAGGTGGGGGTGGATACAGAGGCTGAGACCCTGCATTGGATCATCCGCCCTCCCCTGGATATGACCTATAAACACCTTGGTAGGTACCGGAAATGCTCAGTTCAAATATATGAAGAGTGAAAACGATGCAGCTGGAAAACTGACAGTGTGTATCAATGTGAATCCAGTGGACGAGATGCTGACGGGGCTGTTGGTCCAGCTGGCTGCTGACGCCCTAATGTTCCTCCAAAGTGTGGACAGAGAACCTCCAGGTGAGTCATCACGATAACATTCAGGTAAAAGTAGGAATCATGTTTAATGTTAACATGAACCTGTCTTCATTCATTCTTTCTAAATGAACTAGTGAGCACCATCAACTCCAAGACGACCCTCATCTCCGAGTCTTTGGATGTTCTCCTGGAGGAACTCGTCACTGGGAGGGACCAGCATCTGAGTGAGTAAAGCTAATGACCACCAGAAACTAATGGAGCCCATGTGGTAACAGCTGGTGGTCTTAGACTGATAGTAGCAGAAAGAGCTGATCATCTTAGGAACTTAAGAAGTAGTAACATCAGATCAGCTGATACTCAAGTCTTCATTATCAGTATCACCATCTTTACTAGGTTCTGTGATGAAGACTCTGCTGAACAACTGCTAATATTTATTTCTATTAAATCAGTTAACGACTTTCTACATCTGATGTCCTCGGCTCCTTATTACCGGGACATCGTGGAGCAGCTGCCGTCCCTGCTGGACGCCGCCAGAAAATACTACACTGAATGTCTGGGTGAGTAGAAGAACCTAGTAGCTTGATGATCATCATAATAACTGAACGTCTGAAGAACTGCTAATGTTTCATCAGGATTTATTAGTTAGTTATTAATAATCATCTGCCTGAGTTCATACAAATTCTGCTCGGGGTCAGTTTACGAGGAGACACTGAGTCCAGTTTGTATGTGAGCAACACAAACACCATAGTCAGGTCCAACCACAGTGATGATCTGGACAGCTGTTGATGTTTCTTCATGTTACAGCAGGACACCAGACAGAGAAGGCTGTATCCATCAAATATCATATGAGGAAAGTGATGGCAGGAAATATTGAGCCACTTCAGCCACGTCAGCTGCCTCAGTCGCGTCGGGGTGAGTAAAGAAAACAGATCTCAGACTCTGTGTACATGAACATACACTCTTAAAAATAAAGGTTCTTACTCAGATCTTGGGTTGGATATACAGCTCTAGAGATGAACTTTCACTGGTAGTGGAGCTTCTACAAGGTTCTTCATCCTCACATATCTGTTTTACATAGAAGCTTCCATTAAAACGTTCTTCAGGAGACCAGAAGATCTTCTTCTACAGGAGCTACACATTGATAATAACATGAGTGTACCTGCATTTGTAGTTCACAGAGACAGAGTGAACAGGGACTGTCCTGGGGTGAGGCCTCCTCGTCCACGGCCAGAGAGGCAACATGGACCCCGACACCAGGTCAGAGCAGAGTGGCACCAAGGTTCTCGGCACCAAGGACCGGGAACGTGTCCCAGAGTGCCGAGACACCCGTCCACAGTGGAGGCCACTGACCTGAGGAGGAACAGAGCCCACAGACCCGGACCCCAGAACACAGAGGAGTGGACATCAAAACCACGAGGACCCCGTAACCGTCCCAATGAAGAGTCCATTCCTCCACAACAACGGACAGATGGGTTTAGAGGAAGAGGGAGACGAGGAGGAGGACGAAGAAGAAAGAGAACCGACTGGTGGCAGCATGACGACCGATGTCTATAAACACATGTCTAAAAGACATCAGAGACACAAACTAACACCCCAACCTCCTAATCACCCCAACCTACTTCTAATCACCCCAACCTCCTAAAATCACCCGAACCTACTTAAATCACCTCAACCTCCTAAAATCACCCCAAACTACTCCTAATCACCCCAACCTCCTAAAATCACCCCAACCTACTCCTAATCACCCCAACCCTCGCTCCCCACACCCACACCTAATCAGCAAATACAAAAATAAAATTAAAAAAATTAAATATACTACAACTATGTATTCTTTATTAGTGTAATACAGTGTTCAGGTACGTTACTGAATGATCTGCTGAGAGTCTACAGGCTTTATCAGTGTAATACGGTGTTCAGGTACGTTACTGAATGATCTGCTGAGAGTCTACAGGCTTTATTAGTGTAGTACAGTGTTCAGGTACATTACTGAATGATCTGCTGAGAGTCTACAGGCTTTATTAGTGTAATACGGTGTTCAGGTACGTTACTGAATGATCTGCTGAGAGTCTACAGGCTTTATTAGTGTAATACTGTGTTCAGGTACGTTACTGAACGATCCGCTGAGAGTCTACAGGCTTTATTAGTGTAATACGGTGTTCAGGTACGTTACTGAATGATCCGCTGAGAGTCTACAGGCTTTATTAGTGTAATACGGTGTTCAGGTACGTTACTGAATGATCTGCTGAGAGTCTACAGGCTTTGTTAGTGTAATACGGTGTTCAGGTACGTTACTGAATGATCTGCGGAGAGTCTACAGGCTTTGTTAGTGTAATACGGTGTTCATGTACGTTACTGAATGATCTGCTTAGAGTCTACAGGCTTTGTTAGTGTAATACGGTGTTCAGGTACGTTACTGAATGATCCGCTGAGAGTCTACAGGCTTTATTAGTGTAATACGGTGTTCAGGTAAGTTAATATCACCAACCATTCCCAGTTTATTAAGGTGTATTCATATAAATGGTTCACTCTATAGATGGCTGTGAAAATGATGCACGTTAAAAGGAATGCTAGCTACTTTCAAGTAGATCATATGTCTGTACACATCAGATCACCTGGCAGCTCGAGTTCCGGAACCCCATTCCTGCTTCTAATTCCTGGGTTGCCTTGTGTCTTAAAGTCAAACGTGACTTATATTGATGTTATATTGTCCTTTAGGTTAAAAGTAGATGCTCACATACAACATTCAGGGGGAGGTCACTGCTTGAGCCATGAAACAGTGGGGTTTCTGTCTTTAATGTTCTTAACAAAACAAAGATGTAACCCTGCTCTCTGGGCTGCCTCAGGGTGGTGCTGTTGCGTAGTGGTTCACCCATGTGGCCCTTCATAACCTAGCAAGTGTGTCCCTATTAAAACTTTACAATATGCTGCAGCATATCCGTTTACTACAGAGAGGAATTTGTTCCTAATTGAAATGTAGAATAACATGAAATGCAGTTTGTGCCAAAATGAAAAACAAAACTTCTATTTCATTGTTTTTATGTCACTTGAGCTCTTAACCGTTCAACAATATGAGTATTATTTTAAGTGAAGAAGTCGAGTGATGTGAAAATAATGTAATAGAGGTCGCCCCACTTTTTAGTTTATAGTATACTAAAGTATACTTTAAGTGTTAGAGTAGTACTTCAAGTACACAACCAGTTTACATCTTTTGTACTGCAACTGCACTAAAAGTAAACTTATGGGTTTACTGTTAGTTTACTAGTTTGTTAGTTCTTCTTCAAAACAGATCATCACACATACACACACACACTCACAATTCACCCGACCACACATCTTCTGAACGTTACAGGAAACCCACACAGACACTGGGAGACCAATCTCTACACACTATACTCTCAGGAAATTTCTAGTTTAGATTTCTTTAAACTGAAAGCATAACATAATACTTTTATAGCACTTTAAAATATACGACTAGGTTTAGTTTTTATTTTTTCTACTTAAAATAGAACTTTAATAACTTTTATTAATTACTCACCAGCGAACACACAAACATAAACAAGCCACACTCACATTAAGAAACATATTTGCATCTTTATAAATCTTTATTAATCAAATTTACAAACAAATATTGTACTGGATGCATTTATGTGCAGGACAAAAACACTTAAATATATATATATATATATATTTTATTTTTTTTTTTTTTCCAATAAGTGATTTAAAAAAACATATTTAGCTGTACAATCTATCCCCCTCCCATTTACAAATTAAAATAAATAGTTTTATATGCATTTTAATCCAAGACTTGATCAAGAACAACAGCGATAAAGCAGTGTATCTGTCTTCAGGCAGTGTGTTCATAATCATTTCATGTAATAACTCTCTGTCAGGGATCTTTTTTAGAGCCGGATGTCTGGTTCCTGTCACCACTACCGTGAACAATTCTGACTGGCCATGTATATCAGTATATACTGTTCCTAAGTATATCACCATCAAAAGATTAAACAAAAGTAAAGACCAGCTATACTTCAACTCTTCCATCTACTTTAATCTACTTTACACTTCGGCCAGTTGTATCAGTGCGGCCAATAGGAGAGCAGCAGGGTTGCCTGGTAGCTCATCTCGTTTAGGGTCTGCTAGTATTTTCTTAAATCCCTCAGAAACTGCCCTTTTCAAAAGGTTTCCAATGTGAAGAGCTGAGGAACCCCCAAAAGGGTTGAGCGTCCTTTCATTTCCTAGCAGTGAGCAGTGGGTGCCCATATTTAACATTTCTTTCACTGCTGCCTCGTCTACTTCACTTCATTAGATTGAAAGGTGACTCAGACCCTTTTCTATTATCACACGCACAGTCTTTAAAACAAGCTCACTGTATTTTAATGAATATGTTTTAGACATGACTACATGTTGTATACAACAGTACCATTAATAAACAGCAATAAGAAAAAAACAGTAGTATTATAGCAGCAGAGCTGCAGGCCATTCTGTTAAGACCTCTCATCAAACTCTCTGAAACTAGTTCCAGATTGCTTCTGGGATGATTACGTCCTGCTATAAGGTAATGCTATTTTCTTACATTGCTGCCATTTGCAGTCATTAAAATAGTGCTGCGAGGGCTTCTGTGCACTGTCAGTTAGTCCTGAAGTCTCAGTCATGTGTTATGAGTGCACAGCCAGCTTTCCAATTCCAAACCACTCAAGATGCTGCAGTGATTACAGCACGAATACAGTCTCCACAAAACGGTTGAGTCTTAAAGCAAGAGTTTAAAACAGCTTGAAAACCCGTTCACACCTTACACTTACAGATGTGAGACCACAGCAAAGCCAAAGAATAGCAAGGACAGTAGAACATGTGAGTCATGTGTGAACTGTGAGAACTGAAAACTATGCAGTAACAGTTTCTCTCATGTAGACTAACTTACTACTCAGTTAAATGCTTCTCACAGATTCCAACTACAGAGCGATCACAGGGAAAATCAGTCCAGCTCGGTCCAGTTTTGGATGGAGCGTTCCTGAAACCAGTTACAGCCCAGTCCTCATTTCCTCTGTAATTATTAGGTTCCCCCTCCGACCAGAACCTGAAACACAGAGAACTGGATTATCTTCACTGTCATACCTCTAGACCTTCTTAACCTTCTTCAAGGCTCAGTTCAGTGGTCTCTTACCCAGTGGTCAGTGCTGAGTCGTCCACCCATTTCCAGACCCCCTCTGTGTGACTGTCCATCAGACCAATCCAAGCTTCAGTGCCAAATTCTTTACCGATGAACTCCTGACCAGGTACAGCAGCACAATATGAACATGATGAAGCTGAAGTGTCATCTCTCTCTCTCTCTCTCCTGTTCTTTTATGTTGTTTATGATCACCAGTGTAGCTTTGTAGAATCAGACAGACGCTCGCAGATAAAACATGGAAACGCTTTACTGAAGACTAGTTTAGACACTCAGCACAGAGCAACAGAGCAATGAACAATACAGGGCTTAAGCGAGAGAGGAACGTCAGAGACTTGCGAGGGTCAAAACCAAAATCCAAATAACAACCAAGCCGAGAGGGACGAACCAGAGACATGAACCAAGATGAAAGCCAAAAGTCAATACACGAAAAACACGACAACCAATACAAAGAGACAGAAGTCAGAGATCGAAAATCAGAAACGAGTCATACACATGAGATCAAACAAACCAAGAATGCTTAGTAAGGCACAAGGAGCAATACTACACACTGAGAGAAACTAGAACCCATGACTAAATAGTCCAGTAATCATCAGAACTGAGGTGAACCTGATCTGTGGTGGTCAGCTGACCGAGTGTCCGGAGTCATATGACTCCCCAAGTCCTGCTGGGAAATGGAGTTCTGAGATTGAACTACGGACTCTCTCACAGCATTGGGCTCCCCAAGGAGTCCAGGATGGCCGAGGACCGAGGACGCCCTTGAAGACCACCGCCAATGCTTCCCGAAGGATTCCTGGTGGGGACCCCGGGGCTGACCAGGTTTCGGATCAAAGATGTGCTTCTGAGGTGGATTCCTGAACCTCTTCCAGCGCTGGCCGGGCATGAACTGGAGAGCCTTCTCCTGGGTCTTCCGCATGGTCTTGGGGCTGGTTTCTCCGGATGCCAGCTATGAAAGTCGGCTACGAGACCCGGGTCCAATACATCACTCACTAAAACCCATCAGATATTGAAGGGATCCGCCTCTGCACCGTGAATCCAGCACCTGACGGGCCCCCTCGATTTCCAGAGGCGGAGTTTCGCTGGGCGTGACCTCGTCCAACGGACCTGAAACAACAGGTTTGAGGAGGGAAACATGAAACCAGACCCGGTCTTCAGGTTGATAGCAGGGGTTTTCTCCTCTGTGTCGATCCGCCTGTTGCTTGTAACGTCGAAGAGCCCGCCCAATCTTCTGGTGAGTAGCCTCCCATACTTCCTCACTCTCTCATCCATTGATCCACAGCTGGAATATCTGTGGTAATACCAGTCCAGGGGGCGATGGGAGGTTGAAAACCTAGAATGCACTGGTAAGGTGTTATTCCCGTAGAAGCATTTACCAACGAATTTTGAGCCATTTCTGCCCAAATCAAATATTTAGTCCAGTCTGACTGGTGCCCATAACAACACAGTCTAAGGAATTTTCCCAGCTCTTGATTGACTCGTTCACACTGACTGTTAGATTGAGGGTGATAACCGGAAGTGAGGCTGATGTTAACTCAAAGAAACAGGCCCAGACTCTAGATGTGAACTGAGGCCCCCTATCTGAAACAATGTCTTCTGGAATTCCACAATGTCTGAATATATGTAGAAAAATGACCTCAGCAGTTTAGAATGCAGTGGGTCGAGAAGGTGATAAATTTCACGAAATCCAAAGCAATAAGTGACCATGGGCGTTCTGGGACTGGTAGAGGTTTAAGCTTCCCGTCCAGGAGAGTACGAGGGGTTTTGCATTGTGCGCAGGTAGAACAAGAAGAAACAAACCTATGAATATCTTGGTTCATGGACTCCCACCAGTACCTATTGCGGAGGAGCTGTTAGGTGCGGGTCTCACCAGGGTGTCCAGAAGATAATGAGGAATGGGCCCAAGTTATGAGTCTCTCTCTCTCTGTGCTGGGGAGGTACAGAAGTTTTGTCAGCTGGACAGCGAACAGGTCTGGGAGCGTTACCTAGCGTCTGTTGTTTAGCCTCATTGATCTCCCATTGAATGACAGAGATATGAACTGATGGTGGTAGAATTTTCTCTGGGCTGTCGGGGGGGCTAGTAAGAGCTTCTACTGGTAACCTGCGTGATAAAGCATCAGCCTTAGTATTTGTGGTGTTTCAGAAGAGCAGTAAGTGGGGGCGGTGATCGAGCTGTAGTTACGTATGAAACGTCTATAAAAATTTGCAAACCCTACAAATTGTTGTAGCTCCTTGATGTTTTGTGGAACAGGCCAGGAGGTAACCGCATCGACCTTCTTATCATCCATAACAATTCCATTAACACTAATATAATATCCCAGAAAAGCAGTAGATTGGCGATGAAATTCGCATTTCTCTCCCTTCACATATAATTCATTCTCCCCTTGTGGTCACAAAAGCAGTGTTCCACTCATCTCCCTTCTTAATTCTGACCAAACTGTAAGCACTGCGGAGATCCAATTTAGAGAAAAATTTCACTCCTCTCAATTGTTCTAGAGCAGACGGGATGAGCGGCAAAGGATACGGATACTTGACAGAAATATCATTTAAGGCTCTTTAGTCTATACATGGCCTAAGACCCCCCTCTCGCTTCTTGACAAAAAAGAATCCGGACGCAACCGGCGAGGTCGAGTGACGAATAAAACCCTGACTGAGGGCTTCGTTGATATACTCCTCCATAATACGTTCCTCTTCTTAGGTCAAGGGATAAACACGAGATGTAGGTAACGCAGCCCCCTCTATTAAGTCTATAGCACAGTCATATGAACGGTGAGGGGGCAGTTTAGTAGCATTGCGTTTACTAAAAACTGATAAATCTGCATAATCGCTGGGAATCTCCACCACACATGCAGTGTCAGGACTTTCAATGGAAGTGGACAAGGCTCTAATAGGAGGGTTAGAGAAACAATGTGCTTTACAGTGTTCGGACCAAGCTTGTATCTCCTGATCCGCCCAGGAGATGAGAGGATTGTGTTGCATGAGCCATGGAAGTCCTAAAATAATGTGGAATTCAGAGCTAGGAATCACAAAAAGTCGAATAGTCTCAGAGTGTAATGCGCTGGTCTCCAGACGAAGAGGAGCAGTGATAGAAACGACCTCTCCGACTCCAACCGGTCCACCGTCCGAGGCAGCAATACGTAGGTTGTCTAAATTTTTCGGTGGGGATTTGGAGCTGCTCCACGACGTGCTGGCTGATGAAATTCCCGAGGTGGGAACACTCACCACTCTCCCGGGGTAGATGCCTGTTTTTTGTTTGGACGCCACCAGCACACACGGAGGTAATGCCCAGCTTTGCCACAGTACAGACAGAGCTGATGGTCTCGTCTGTGTTGTCGTTCCTCCGTAGACAACCGGGAGAAATCACACTGCATTACCTCTGGGAAATGCTCACGAAGTCGGGGGCGTGGTCCAGGCAAGCGAAGAGAACCACCAAGCGCCGGTGTAGCTCTCCGTGAAGGTTTTCTCTTTAGCAGATGATCCAAACGAATAGAAATCTCAGTTCATCCAGTGACAGTTCATCATCCCTACAGGCTAGTTGGGTTTGTATTTCGGTAGAAAGTCCTTTACAAAAAGCTACCAAAAGAGCAGGTTTGTTCCATCCACTACCAGCGGCTAACGTCCAAAACTCCAGAGCATACTCAGTAGCAGTACATGAACTCTGGTGGACTCTAGACTCAGTTCTCCTGAAGCTCTACTTTCAAAAGGATGATCAAAAACAGCCTTAAATCTGGTTAACACTTGAGCGTAAATTAACTGCTGTAGCGTAGGCCATGCAGCCGTAGCTCATTTAAGAGCCTTATCCTCCAACCTCGATAAAAAGAACGAAACCCTAACCTGATCAGAGCCACTGGGATAGGAATTAAAGTACAGAGCACATTGCAACAAAAAACTGCCTCATTCTTCCGGATCACCAGAGTACTTGGAAGGTTTACTCACAGGTAACACTGTAGCAGTAGCTTCACTAACTCCACTGCCACTGAAGTTAGTGGAACTGGGTGTTAAAGCCAGCGTTTGGATCTGTGTGGTAAGATCTTTAACACTCGCTACCAACTGAGCTACTTGATCCTGATTACTAAGCTGTTGCTGAGCGAGATCCGAAACTGTTTGTGATACCGTAGCTAAAGTCTGATGATGCTGACCAAGCAAATGACCTTGTTCTGAAATAGCCAGACGACACGCTTCCACTCCTACCGTCTGAGGGTGAGGCGTAGTATTCTGTAGCTTTGTAGAATCAGACAGACGCTCGCAGATAAAACATGGAAACGCTTTACTGAAGACTAGTTTAGGTAGACACTCAGCACAGAGCAACAGAGCAAGGAACAATACAGGGCTTAAGCGAGAGAGGAACATCAGAGACTTGCGAGGGTCAAAACCAAAATCCAAATAACAACCAAGCCGAGAGGGACGAACCAGAGACATGAACCAAGATGAAAGCCAAAAGTCGATACATGAAAAACACGACAACCAATACAAAGGGGCAGAAGTCAGAGATTGAAAATCAGACATGAGATCAAACAAACCGAGAACACTTAGTAAGGCACAAGGAGCAATACTACACACTGAGAGAATCTAGATCCCATGACTAAATAGTCCCAGTAATCATCAGAACTCAGGTGAACCTGATCTGTGGCGGTCAGCTGACCGAGTGTCCGGAGTCATGTGACTCCCCAAGTCCTGCTGAGAAATGAGAAATGAGTTCTGAGAGGGAGCGACGGACTCTCTTGCTGCAGCATTGGCTGGCGACGTGATGGAATGTTAATATAGAAATTATTAGTAATTAAAAATAATGAATATAATTCAGCCTATGTTTTTAAACAAAGTTTATTTTTCAGTGTGTTAATACATCTGCAACTTCAACATTAAACATTCAGCCTCCTAGACCCCCCCACTTACCACCTTTAACATTATTTACAAACTAACGTTATAAACAACAAAAAAAGAAAAACATACAATTAAAATAACAACACAACACTAATTATACACACAGTAATCAGTATGGAGCACAGTACAAACCCATAACAACACAATGTACCTTAAAACTAGTCCAGAGTAAAGCTTTAGCAGAGCTGAAGATTTGATTGTCTACGTTAAGCAGAAATAGAGTGATAGGAGCCACAGTCTTGTTTATTTTTGTCTTTTTTAAAAATCAGTGATAAATAGCTTGTGGGATTGTTTTAGGTATTAAACCAGCTGCCAGAGAGTCGTTATATACTGCTGTTAGAGGGGATAACTTATTTGATCATTTCTTAAAGAATTCTGCTGGATACCCATCTGGACCAGGTGACTCTCCACCTGAACACTTCTAACATCTGCTCAATTTCACACCCAACATCAGCAAAACCATAATTCTGAGAACCAGTTGGATTGAGAGGGCAGCTTTAGAGACTGGAGCGAGATAGGAGCTACACACAGTTCATGTCTCCACCCATTATCACATGGTGTTGATTAGATCAGGTAGTCTGGAGAAGAGATTAGAGCAGCGTCGTCCCAGTGAGGAGCATGAACTCTCACTACAGCGACCAGGTATCGTATATTTTACCTGTAACTAATACATATGTACCCATAGGACCTGCACCAATCTGAGAAGATACAAACACCACATGTACTAATTAGAACTGCTACCCCCTTTAATTAAAACTGAAACTTGGAGTGATAAACTTCATCCACTCATTATTAATTATTTAGTCTAGAAGTCACAGAACAGGAACTTTTATATATCAAAATATAAAATAACATTAATCAGCCTGAAAAGATTTCAGCTGACTCGGACCAGCCGACTATTATTAATATAGAAGACTCTTCCAGAGATTAGGAGCTTTAGTAAAGATCTCAGTTCAGTATGAACAGTGTACAATGTACATATGTGTATCTGAACAAACTGACCTTGTAATGCAGCCTTGTCTGTGCACAGACTAAAGTTCTAAAACTGACCACTACGGCGCCACCAAGGTGTGAAAACTAGGACGCGCCAGAACACGAGGTGAAAAATATAAACCTGCAAGTTTGAACAGTAGTAGTAGCTTTTGATAGAATCTGTGTATTTCAGTTTCAGGTGTTTAAAAATATCACCGACAGGCTCCTCGTTTCTCTGAACGCTGTACGTTTGTGAACAGTCCCGAACTTTACAGCTGAAATGAAAAGATGGAGAACTATGAGGAGATGTAGTGATTGTAGTTTATCTGGTTTACCACCACTTACACAATGTCCTTTCAGAGACTTTAGGAGATTTTAGGAGATTTTAGGAGATTTTAGTAAGTTGGCTGTTTGTTTGTTTGTTTGTTTGTTTGTTTGTTTGTTTGTTTGTTTGTGAGCTACAGCAGCGGCGGAACACAAATATCCTCTGAATATCCAATAACAGTCTAACTTAGCGAGCTTTCAAGCTTTCAAGCACTGCTCCAACCTCGTCCTCAAAACCTGTCTCAACAACTGTCTCTCTGTGTCTCTCTCTCTCTCTCTGTGTCTCTCTCTCTCTCTCTCTCTGTCTCTCTGTACTACTTATTCTTGTTCTGTGTCTCTATGTTTCTCCCTGTAGAGGTTATTGTATCTCACACAGTCTCACTGAGTTATAAACAGTAAATCCAGCGTAGAGCGGTTCAGTGAATGTGGTATAGAAAGTGTGTAGGTGGGTCAGTGTGTGTGTTTCAGGTGAGATGGTGTAGAAGGACAGTGTGCCGGACCCCCAGTCCAGATACACTTCTACTCTGTTAGAGGGGGAGGGGGAGGCAGGTAGATCAGTTCTTTGTTTATTGTGATAGACAGAGTATCTGTTATTAGAGTATTTCAGTCTCCAGGACTGAGTATTGAATCCAAGCACACAGTCAGTACTGTTTCCTTTCCTCCTGATTCCTCTGTATGATACTGATATATCAACTCCATCTACTCCATTAAACTGAACCTCCCAGTAACAGCGTCCAGTCAGACTCTCCACACTCAGAACCTGAGACCAATCAAATCTGTCTGGATGATCTGGATAACTCTGATCTTCTCCCACATACTCCACCTTCCTGTTCCTCTCAGACAGACAGAGATACCTGTTCACTGTGTTTGGATCCAGAGTGAGATCAACAGCATCTGTACACACAATACACACACATTAGAACACACACACACACACACCTGTACACACAATACACACACATTAGAACACTCACACACACCTGTATACACAATACACACACATTAGAACACACACACACCTGTACACACAATACACACACATTAGAACAAACACACACACACACACACACAATACACACACATTAGAACACACACACACACACACACACTAGAACACACACCTGTGCACACAATACACACACATTAGAACACTCACACACACCTGTGCACACAATACACACACATTAGAACACTCACACACACCTGTACACACAATACACACACATTAGAACACACACACACCTGTACACACAATACACACACATAAGAACACACACACACCTGTACACACAATACACACACATTAGAACAAACACACACACACACAATACACACACATTAGAACACACACACACACACACACACACATAAGAACACACACACACCTGTACACACAATACACACACATTAGAACACACACACACACCTGTACACACAATACACACACATTAGAACACACACACACCTGTACACACAATAAACACACATTAGAACACACACACACCTATACACACAATACACACACATTAGAACACACACACACTTGTACACACAATAAACACACATTAGAACACACACACACCTATACACATACACACACCTGTATACACATTACACACACATTAGAACACACACACACCTGTACACACAATACACACACATTAGAACACACACACCTGTACACACAATACACACACATTAGAACACACACACAACTGTACACACAATACACACACATTAGAACACACACACACACCTATACACACAATACACACACATTAGAACACACACACACACACACACACACCTGTACACACAAAATATACACAATAGAACACACACACACCTATACACACACACACCTGTATATACAATACACACATTAGAACACACACACACACACCTGTACACACAATACACACACATTAGAACACACACACACACCTGCACACAAAACACACACATTAGAACACACGCACACACACACACCTGGACACACAATACACACACATACACACCTGTACACACAATATACACACACTAGAACACACAAACACACACACACCTGTACGCACAATACACACACACCTGTACACACAATACACACACATTAGAACACACACACACCTGTACACACAATACACACACACACACACACACACACACATGTACACACAATACACACAAATTAGTACACACACACACCTGTACACACAATACACACACATGGAAACACACAAACACACACAAACCTGTACACACAATATACACACATTAGAACACACACACACACACCTGTACACAGAATACACACACCTGTACACACAACACACACCTGTACACACAATACACACCCATTAAAACACACACACACATTAGAACACATTAGGTTAGGGATTAAGGTCATGGTAAGGTTAGGTTTAAGGTTAGGATTAGCATTTGTGAAAGAAAATGTGTATGTAATGTCCCCACAGTTCACATGAATGTGTCTTTATAGTGTATAGGTGTGAGTGAGTGTGTGTATAGTGTATGTGTGAGTGAGTGTGTGTATAGTGTGTGTGTGAGTGAGTGTGTGTATAGTGTGTCTGTATAGTGTATGTGTGAGTGAGTGTGTGTATAGTGTGTGTGTGAGTGAGTGTGTGTATAGTGTGTCTGTATAGTGTGTGTGAATGAGTGTGTGTATAGCGTGTCTGTATAGTGTATGTGTGTGAGTGTATGTGTGTATAGTGTATGCATTAGTGAGTGTTTATAGTGTGTGTATTAGTGAGTGTGTGTATAGTGTGTCTGTATAGTGTGTGTGTGTGTGTATATAGTGTATGTGTGAGTGTGTATAGTGTGTGAGTGAGTGAGTGTCTGTATAGTGTGTGTGTGTGAATGTGTGTATAGTGTGTCTGCATAGTGTATGTGTGAGTGAGTGTGTGTATAGTGTGTGTGTGAGTGAGTGTGTGTATAGTGTGTCTGTATAGTGTATGTGTGTGTGAATGTGTATAGTGTGTCTGTATAGTGTATGTGTCAAGTCAAGTCAAGTGGGTTTTTATTGTCATTTCAACTACATACAGAGTACACAGTGAAACGAAACAACGTTCCTCCAGGACCATGGTGCAACATAGACAGTGCATACAGACACAAGTGCAACACAAACAAACAAGTACGGACAGACAACACAACACAACACAGTACAGACAGAACACAACACAGTACAGACAGAGAATAATAAATAATTGCTGGTTGTGTGCAAATTGTGCAATGTGTAATAAATAGAGTCCAGTGAGGTAGTAGAGTTATTAGTGCAATGCTTTGTGCAAAAATGCTTCCCTTTTTTTTATCTGGGGTAAATGGTTGGAGAAAGATATCAGTTCAGACGTTGAGTTGTGTTGAGAAGTCTGATGGCTTGGGGGAAGAAGCTGTTGCAGAGTCTGGTCGTGTTGGACCGGACGCTGCGGTACCTTCTTCCTGATGGCAGGAGGGAGAACAGTCTGTGTGAAGGGTGGGTGGGGTCATCCACAATGCTGGTTGCTTTGCGGATGCAGCGGGTGGTGTAAATGTCCAAGACGGAGGGGAGAGAGACTCCGATGATCCTCTCAGCTGTCCTCACAATGCGTTGGAGGGACTTGCGGTCAGAGGCTGTGCAGGTCCCAAACCAAGCAGTGATGCAGCTGCTTAGGATGCTCTCTATGGTTCCCCTATAGAAGAGGGTGAGGATGGGTGGAGGGAGACGGGCCTTTCTCAGCTTCCGGAGGAAGTAGAGACGCTGCTGGGCTTTCTTGGCTGTAGAGCTGGTGTTCAGGGACCAGGTGAGGTTCTCCGCTAGGTGGACACCAAGGAACTTGGTGCTCTTAACGATCTCCACAGAGGAGCCATTGATGTTAAGCGGAGAGTGGTCCGGTCTTGATTTCCTGAAGTCAACAACCATTTCCTTGGTCTTCTCTACATTCCAGTGAAGGTTGTTGACTGTACACCAGTCTGTCAGCTGCTGTACCTCCTCCCTGTATGCTGACTCGTCGCCTTTGCTGATGAGACCCAGCACAGTTGTATCATCGGCGAACTTTATGATGCTGTTAGAACTGTGTTTCACAACACAGTCATGAGTCAGCAGGGTGAACAACAGAGGACTCAGTACACTGCCCTGGGGTGCCCCAGTGTTCATGGTGATGGTGCTGGAGCTGCTGTTCCCGAACCGGACTAACTGGGGCCTCCCTGTCAGGAAGTCCAGGATCCAGTTGCACAGGGGGGTGTTGAGGCCCAGCAGGCTTAACTTCCTGGTGAGATTCTGTGGGATGATGGTGTTGAATGCTGAACTGAAGTCTATGAACAGCATTCTGACGTAGGTGTCCTTCTTCTCCAGGTGGGTAAGGGAGAGGTGAAGGGTGGTGGTGATGGCATCGTCCGTGGAGCGGTTGGGACGATATGCAAATTGCAAGGGGTCCAATGAAGAGGGCAGTTGGGTTTTGATGTTCCTCATGACTAGCCTCTCGAAGCACTTCATGATGATGGGCGTGAGAGCTACGGGACGGTAGTCATTGAGGCAGGACACCGTGGACTTCTTCGGCACGGGGATGATGGTGGTGGTCTTGAGGCACGTTGGGACAGTGGAGCTGCGCAGGGAGACGTTGAAGATGTCCGTGAGAACATCTGTCAACTGGTCTGCACACTCTCTGAGCACTCTGCCAGGGATGTTGTCTGGTCCTGCAGCTTTCCGTGGGTTGACTCTGCGCAGAGTTTTCCTCACGTCCACTGCAGTCAGGCACAGCGCCTCCTCGTCTGGCTTGGGTGTGATCTTGCTCACCAACGTGTTGTTCTGTGCCTCAAACCGTGCATAAAAGTCGTTTAGGGCATCGGGGAGGAAGGCATCACTGTCACAGGACGGTGGCATTGTCCTGTAGTGTGTGATTTCCTGGATGCCCTGCCACATGCGCCGCGTGTCACCCGTGTCCTGGAAGTGGTTGTGGATCCTCTGGGCGTGAGCGCGCTTTGCCTCTCGGATGGCTCGTGACAATTTGGCTCTTGCTTTCCTTAGAGCCGCCTTGTCACCCACTCTGAAGGCCGAGTCGCGGGTCCTCAGTAGCGCACGCACCTCAGGAGTCATCCACGGCTTCTGGTTTGGGCATATGGTGATGGTCTTGGAGACAGTGACATCATCAATACACTTGCTGATGTAGCCAGTGACTGATGCTGTGTACTCCTCCAAGTTAACAGAGTCGCCTTCAGTCGCAGCCTCCCTGAACACGTCCAATGCAGTGCACTCAAAACAGTCCTGAAGGGCAGAGATGCTCCTGCCGGCCAGGTTTTCACCTGCTTCTGAACTGGTCTGGAGCGTCTGATGAGGGGTGTGTAAGCTGGAGTCAGATACACAGACATGTGGTCCGAGAACGCGAGGTGGGGGCGGGGCTCCGCCCGGTACGCGCTGGGTATGTTTGTGTAAACAAGGTCCAACGCGTTCGCTCCTCTCGTGGCAAAGTCCACATGCTGATGGAATTTAGGGAGGACTGACTGGAGATTAGCGTGGTTAAAATCTCCGGCGACAATGAACAGTGCGTCTGGGTGTCTGGTCTGCAGCTCCCACAGTGCCTCTTTAGCATTAGCGCTAGCGCTAGGCGGTATGTACACGGCGGGTATCAGCACGGCGGAGAATTCCCGTACTAAATAAAAAGGTCTGCACTTAACTATGATGAACTCCACCAGCGGAGGGCAGTGCTTGGCGACAGTCACAGCGTTGTTGCACCATTCTGTGTTGATGTAAACACACACGCCTCCACCGCGGGTCTTCCCGGACAGAGCCGCGCTCCTATCCGCTCTGAACGAGGCTAGCCCGTCTAGCTGAATGGCGTTGTCTGGAATACTGTCGCTGAGCCACGATTCCACAAAGACTAGAGCACAGCAGTCTCTGAACTCTCGCTGGGTCGCTCGCTGGAGTCGAATGCAGTCCAGTTTATTATCAAGGGAGCAGACGTTTGCGAGGAATAGCGATGGTATAGCCGGGCGGCTAGGGCTAGCCTTTAACCTCGCGCGAACCCCGGCTCTCTTACCGCGCTTCCGCTTTCGCTCGCACCGCTTGCGATGACACTTCCGCCGGGCTCCGCCATCAGGAAACGCCGCGGACTGCAGGCCTGGGTCTTGTAGCAGGCTGAGCTCTTGTAGCGTCTGCAGAACTTCGTCCGAAAGATTGTTTGTAGGCTGATTTCTCCACTGAAGCAGGGTCTGGCGGTGGTAGGATATGTGCACTGGTGTTCCGATGCACATATTTGCAGAGATGGACGTGAATATCCACAAACAATGACACAAAAAGCACCAATTCTCGGACCAAGAGCGGCCGCTGCGTGTTAACGCGCCGCCGACCGGATGTAGATCATTTGCACTATGTGTGTGAGTGTATGTGTGTATAGTGTATGCGTGAGTGAGTGTGTATAGTGTGTGTATTAGTGAGTGTGTGTATAGTGTGTCTGTATAGTGTGTGTGTATAGTGTATGTGTGAGTGAGTGTGTATAGTGTGTGAGTGAGTGAGTGTCTGTATAGTGTGTGTGTGAATGTGTGTATAGTGTGTCTGCGTAGTGTATGTGTGTGAGTGACTGTGTATATAGTGTGTCTGTATAGTGTATGTGTGTGAGTGAATGTGTGTATAGTGTATATGTGAGTGTCTGTATAGTGTGTCTGTATAGTGTATGTGTGAGTGAGTGTGTGTATAGTGTTTCTGTATTGTGTGTGTGTGAGTGAGTGTGTATATAGTGTGCCTGTATAGTGTATGTGTGAGTAAGTGTGTGTATAGTGTGTCTGTATTGTGTGTGTGTGAGTGAGTGTGTGTATAGTGTGTCTGTATTATGTATGTGTGAGTGTGTGTTTAGTGTGTCTGTATAATGTGTGTGAGTGTGTGTATAGTGTGTGAGTGAGTGTGTATAGTGTGTCTGTATAGTGTGTGTGAGTGAGTGTGTGTATAGTGTGTCTGTATAGTGTATGTGTGAGTGTGTGTATAGTGTGTCTGTATAGTGTATGTGTGAGTGAGTGTGTGTATAGTGTGTCTGTATTGTGTGTGTGTGAGTGAGTGTGTGTATAGTGTGTCTGTATAGTGTATGTGTGAGTGAGTGTGTGTATAGTGTGTCTGTATTGTGTGTGTGTGTGTGTGAGTGAGTGTGTGTATAGTGTGTCTGTATTATGTATGTGTGAGTGTGTGTGTATAGTGTGTCTGTATAGTGTATGTGTGAGTGAGTGTGTGTATAGTTTGTCTTTATAGTGTATGTGTGTGTGTGTTTGTGTATTGTGTGTATATAAAGGGTGTGTGTGTGTGTGTGTGTGTGTGTGTGTATAGTGTTACATTTCTGTGGTCCTGGTTTAATCCTGATCTTTCCTCCATGATCCACCCTGAAGATCAAACATACACATTTATACATTGATTATTACTAATACAACACACACACATATTTATAATGTACACACACAGACACACCTGTAAACTTTACTTTAAATACAGAACTCTGCTCAGCAGTAGAGGACAGTGCAGACTGAATTAAAAAGATATAAATATGAAGAACGGTAGAGTCGCCGGTAGAGACGGCGGTACAGAGCGTTCTGAATTAAATAGATATAAATATGGAGAACGGTAAAGTCGCCGGTAGAGACCGCGGTACAGAGCGTTCTGAATTAAATAGATATAAATATGGAGAACGGTAGAGTCGCCGGTAGAGACGGCGGTACAGAGTGTTCTGAATTAAATAGATATAAATATGGAGAACGGTAGAGTCGCCGGTAGAGACGGCGGTACAGAGTGTTCTGAATTAAATAGATATAAATATGGAGAACAGTAGAGTCGCCGGTAGAGACGGCGGTACAGAGCGTTCTGAATTAAATAGATACAAATATGGAGAACAGTAGAGTCGCCGGTAGAGACGGCGGTACAGAGCGTTCTGAATTAAATAGATATAAATATGGAGAACAGTAGAGTCGCCGGTAGAGACGGCGGTACAGAGCGTTCTGAATTAAATAGATATAAATATGGAGAACGGCAGAGTCGCCGGTAGAGACGGCGGTACAGAGCGTTCTGAATTAAATAGATATAAATATGGAGAACGGCAGAGTCGCCGGTAGAGACGGCGGTACAGAGCGTTCTGAATTAAATAGATATAAATATGGAGAACGGTAGAGGCGCCGGTAGAGACGGCGGTACAGAGCGTTCTGAATTAAATAGATATAAATATGGAGAACGGTAGAGTCGCCGGTAGAGACGGCGGTACAGAGCGTTCTGAATTAAATAGATATAAATACGGAGAACGGTAGAGTCGCCGGTAGAGACGGCGGTACAGAGTGTTCTGAGACTCTATCAGATAAATTAACGTTTAGTACAGAAAGATTATTTTGCCCAGGAACTTGTAGGAGTCCATATCCGTTACAGTACTGTTGAGGATGGTGAGTGCTGGAAGGGTTGGAGGGCTTCTCCTGAAGTCCACTCTCATTTCCACTGTTTCTGTGTTCAGCTCCAGGTTGTTGTGGTTGCTCCAGAGGACCACGTGCTCCACAACCCGTCTGTAGGTAGACTCGTCACTGTCCTGGATGAGACCAATGACAAATCATCTGCAAACTTCAGTATTTTGACTGAGGGGTCTGTGGCGGTACACTCATTTGTGTAGAGTGAGAAGAGCAGCAGGGAGAGAACACAGCCTTGTGGAGCACCTGTGCTGATGGTCCTGGTTCCTGAGGTGATCTTTCCCAGCCTCACCTGCTCCTCTATGCCAGTGAGGAAGATGATGATCCACTGGCAGGTGGAGGCTGGCACACTGAGGTGGGTCAGTTTGGTGTGTAGATGTCCGGGGATGATTGTGTTGAAGGCGGAGCTGCAGTCCAGGAACAGAACTCTTGCATATGTACTTGGGCGGTCGACATGCTGTAGGATGTGGTGAAGTCCCATGTTCACTGCATCGTCCACAGACCTATTGGCCCGATACATGAACTGCAGGGGGTCTAGTTGGGGGTTGGTGATCTCCTTCAGGTGGGTGAGAACCAGCTTCTCATAGGATTTCATGACCACAGAGGTCAGTGCGACAGGTCTGTAGTCATTCAGTCCTGAGATGGTTGGCTTTTTGGGGATGGGAATTATTGTGGAGCGCTTGAAGCACGCTGGTACGACACACTGCTCCAGTGATTTATTGAAGATCTTGGTGAAGACAGGAGCAAGCTGGTCTGCACAGTTCCTCAGGCAGGAGGGTGACACTCCGTCTGGGCCTGGTGTCTTCCTCACTCTTTGTTTTTTGAAGAGTCGGTGCACGTCTGCTTCACAGATCTTCAGGGCAGGCTGAATGGGTGGCTGAGAGTCAGAAGGGTGTGAAGTGGTGTTGTATTGTTCAGTGGAGCTGGGATTTTCAAAACTACAGTAGAATGTATTTAGGTCGTCAGCCAGCTAATGACCCCCCATTGTCTGGTGGAGGGTTGGGGGGGGTCGTTTGTAGCCTGAGAGGTTGTGTAGGCATTTCCAGACTGCTGAAGGCTCGTTTGTGGACATCAGTCTGCTCAGCTTGGTGGAGTAGCTCTTCTTTGCAGCTCTGATCTCTCTGTTCAGTGTACTCCTAGCCTTGTTGTAGAGCGCCCGGTCCCCACTTCTAAATGCGTTCTTCTTGGACTGTCGCAGGTGCTTCAGTTTGGCGTTAAACCAGGGCTTGTCATTATTATATCTTATGCAAGTCTTGGTTGGAACACAGATGTCCTCACAGAAGCTGATGTAGGACGTCACTGTATCAGTGTTTTCATCCAGACCGTTTGTAGAGTCCTCAAACACACACCAGTCTGTTACCTCCATACAGTCCTGAAGCCTCTTTTTAGCCTCACTGGTCCACTTCTTCACAGTACTGACCTCAGGCTTGGCCCACTTGAGCTTCTGTCTGTAGGTTGGGAGAAGATGGACCATAGAGTGGTCAGATAGGCCCAGAGCAGCTCGGGGAACAGAGCTATATGCACCCTTTAATACTGTGTAGCAGTGATCTAGAACATTACTCTCCCTGGTGGGGCAGGTAACATGCTGTCTGTATTTGGGCAGCTCACTGGTGAGATTCGCTCTGTTGAAGTCCCCAAGAATGATGAAAACAGACTCTGTGTGTTTATGCTCCGCGCTGGTGGTTCATATGTGGCAACAAAAACAGACAAAAACAAACAAAGCACGATGGAGCTTCTGACCAGAGTCACCGTCTGTGGTGCCATCTTGAAGCCGCAGATCCCTCAGGCCTGTAAATCACTGCTGTTACAGCACGGCGTCTTGTTCAGGAGGTGAGTGTTTATGGGTCTGAAGCTGATACTGAGTTAAATCTGGCTCTAAAGTTTAGAATCAGTAACTTTAATTATGTTGTCTTTGCTACGCCCGAGATGATGACGTGTTTCTGGAAAAGAAAGACACCTGGTTCGTAACTGTCCCGAGCGGGCAGCGGGGCCTCAGCCTGGACCTAGCTGAGCTGGAGTAGCTCCGGGCGGCGAGGGTCAGGCTGGAGCTCCGGTGGAGGGAGTGTGAGAGCTGCAGGGATGAACAAGGCGAGCAGAGAGTCGAGCGGAGTTCAGGAGGACACAGAGTCTCAGGACAGTGTAGAGGGGAGTGAACCACCCGGCATGAAAGTGGGAGAAACAGAACCGAGTGCAGAACACGAGGACAAAGAGAAAGTTTTTAAAAGACCAGCTAAAGGAGGAGAGAAGAGCCACCACGCTAAAAAGACGAGGATGAACGAAACTCCTGTGTGGCCCTTTGAGGTGAGTTAATTGGGGGACAGCTCGGTGTCGGACGCTGAGCTTGAATCCTCAGATTCTTCTGTTTTTGAGAAACACGAGACCAAGAAAGGTAATTTGAGTCTCCAGCAGTTACTGCACTGTTTAAACTAAACTGAGGGTAAAAGAAATGTGGAAGTTGAGGATCACTCTCCAAATCTAGAAGTGTTCAGTCTGATAATGTGTTAATGAGGGGGGAGGCCGAGGGGGGATAGGAAAACCTGAAATACACCAACGTCTCCAACAACTTAAAGTGAGACATCAACTGGAATATGATGATGCTAAAGATAACCTGCTCTTTTGCAGCTTCTCCTGCTGGGTTGGACCGTCTTTACCTCCTTTATAATATATATATTTGCAGCGCAATTGATTACGTGTAATGTCTTTATTAATTCAGTCTTTAAAACATTTATTTTTTATTATTATTAATAATAATAATAATAATAATAAGAACACATTTACATTTATACATAACAATCAGTAATATATATATATATATATATATATATATATATATATATATATATATATATATATATATATATATATATATATAATATGTATAATTACACTGTATAATTACACAGTCTGTATATAGAGACAGTAGGTCAGTAACTCACTGTAGTTTCTCCAGTGCACAGTGTGGATCCTCCAGTAGATCAGACAGCAGCTTCACTCCAGACTCTCCTGGATGATTAAAGGTCAGATCCAGTTCTCTCAGGTGGGAGGGGTTTGATTTCAGAGCTGAAGCCAGAGCAGCACAGCCTTCATTTGTAACCATACAACCAGACAATCTGTAGAAAGAGAAGAATCAGATACAGATGATATTTACATACAGTAAAATCAGCTACAACACAGAACAAACATAAGATCAAAACTTTGTAAATATACATCATCACTCTGATTTTAAACAGGACACAATAACGCTAAGCGTTGTTTTTTTTTATTGTGGCAGCGAGTCAAAGAAGGGACAGTGTTGAGTGCTTCTTTGAAGGTGAGACATGCTGACTGTGCTCTCTGATCTAATCCAAATTAATCTGGTGGAAAATGTTTTGTGTGTTATCGTTGTTTTATACTGCAGCTAAAAAAATGTGGTATACTGCTAGTTACTAATGTAACACGGGCGATGGGGTGTACCAATTTAGCCCCAAAGACAATTACATCAACCACTGGGCAAAACCACCTCACACCTGCATACACCGTCAATCACTTGGGTGACCCTTCCCCAGTCACAGGGGTCTCAACTGAATGAGCAGAGAAGGCAAACAAAGTAGAGGGCAACAATACCAAAGTTTATAAAGACAATAAAAAAAACAAGAAAAACCTTCAGGCCACTGTGGTGGTCACGCAACTCCAGTGGAGGGTTTAACCTATAAAATGGACTTATGGTTTACATCAAACTACCTTCTGTGCAATAAAACCACCACACGCTGGTGAAGTCCGATACCCACACACAACCACTGCAAAATACCACACAACCCCACACTGGACAGCGTCCCACCAACAGCACCTTCAGAGAAAACAAAAACAATATTACTATCAAAGCTTTTAATATCACAGAATAAAATTCCCACTTCTTTATTCTAGTTAAAAATAAAATCCTCTGCCAGCTTCCAACCTCACTTACAGGCAAATTATTCAGGGCTAGTGATACAGTGACAAAACCGGGCACGTCACTCCATTGCCTTCCTCCAACAGACACAGGAAGACAGAACAGAAAGAACTAAAACAATAAAAATAAGTTATTATTATTACTGTTATTATAATTAAACATACAGCAAACAAAAAAAAGCAAAAGCACAAACAAAAAAGAAGATTAAAAAAACCCAATACAATAAAAACAGCGACTGGTGTCGATGAGGTAACCTTCAGACACTCTCACTGGGACTGGTCTGCTTTCAGCAAGTGGTACTACTTGCCCTCCTTTACCAGGAATTTCTGTGTTTAAAACGCTTTAGGCTTGGTGCTACTGTCTTGCTTCCTCAGTTCATAAAAGCTCTTGCTGACCACAAAGTACACATAACATGTGCTCTTCTAAAGCTCTCAGTCACAGCTCCTGATCTGTAAAGAGTTAAACCAACCCATCAGTCACCGGTATGCAGCCGTACTAAATCCACAAATCACTAAATGTGTACCTACACAGTGAAAACGCGACACACCGCCAAGCTCACAGCCCACGTGCACCATGCCAAACAATCACTAATTCACAGGACACCACATTAAGCACATATACAACTGGTTGTTCTAAGGCTCTCAGGTACAGCTCTCCATACCATGAAGTCGAGATACTCGCTGAACTCACAGCTAACGTGCACCACGCCAAACAATCACCAATTCACAGGAGCGGTAGAATATAAAGACCCGACCAATCAGTGTGTTGAGTCACTGCGCATGACCAAATCAACAATGCAGCCTCCTTCCTAGACACTCTTCCCCCGTACTCACTGGTGTTACCACTAAAAGGGTCCGGAGGGGACCCACTTTACACTGTAACACAGGTCTTACCTGTCACATCAAGCTAGGTACTAAGTGACTCAGTTTTAATGAAGGGTGACCTGTTTTTTACATGTATGCTTTGGGAATAGAAATGTCTGAGCAGCATATGTATTTTCAAAGTCAAAGTCAAAGTGAACTTTATTGTGATTTTCTTTCTTTTTTTTGCAAATGAGCTGTGAATGTCACAGACACACATTTTCTTTTTTTTGTGGAAGAAAACTATGAATGTGAGACTTTCATAAAGTGTAATCTACAAGTGGGAATGTATTAGACAGTGTTGTGTGCTTCTTTGAAGAGATATACCAAACTGCTGTCTGAACCTGAGAATAAATCATCATCAGCTGACTGCACCACATTTCTGCACTTTCTGGTCCTTCATTACCATCTAATCACAACACAGAGCCCAGCTGGGGAGCCACGCCAAAAGTCTAGGGTTACAGTACATAATATCAAGATAGAATATCTGGAATATGTTTAAAAATAGAAAAACAGGTAAATATAATAAATTAAGTAAAATAGTGTAAAATATGTTAAGAGCTAATAATATACTAAAAAAGTAAGATTGGAATGTAACTATAAAAAATACACTAATATACATAAATATACAATATAGAAATAGAAAACAGAAGCGTGCAGTGAGGAATTAACACTGCTAAATAAAGTGCAGAGTGTAAAATGTGTAAAAGTGATTTAAACAATCAACATTAACGAAAAACAACAGCATTTTCTTTTTAATTTTTGAAGAAGAATGTAAAAAAAAAAAATCCATCCATCCATTATCTTCCGCTTCATCCTGCTAGTCAGGGTCACGGGGGGGAGCTGGAGTCAATCCCAGCGTAATTGGGCGAAGGCGGAGTACACCATGGACAGGTCACCAGTCTATCACATTGTCGTAAAAAAATAAAATAATAATAATTCAGTATCAGCAATCTGAAAAGTTTCCTCTTAGGGATCTGATCTGCTCTTAAAGAACTCTAAACCTACTTCCTTAATGTGTCCATAACTGTTCACTAAATGCAGTTTTAGACCTTCCCATAATGCCAGTAGGGCTGCTTTAAAATAGTTAATGAAACTTTCTTTATTGTACGTTTATTTTTAACTATATAGCATTATGTAAACACTGACACTGTTTACTTTTAATGCTTTTTACTTCAGGCTGACTAATTAATTTTGCATGTGAACCCACAACTAAAACTCTGGATATGAATGAGGCTGAATGAGGCTGCCTTTTGCCTCAGAACAGGTAGGTTGATCAGGTATGTATGAAGCAGGTGAAGCGCTGTATTAACTCAGTGAGGTGGTGTTAATGATCAGATTAGTTGGATCAGGTATGTGGGAAGCAGATGAAGCGCTGTATTAACTCAGTAAGGTGGTGTTAATGATCAGATTAGTTGGATCAGGTATGTGGGAAGCAGGTGAAGCGCTGTATTAACTCAGTAAGGTGGTGTTAATGATCAGATTAGTTGGATCAGGTATGTGGGAAGCAGATGAAGCGCTGTATTAACTCAGTAAGGTGGTGTTAATGATCAGATTAGTTGGATCAGGTATGTGGGAAGCAGGTGAAGCGCTGTATTAACTCAGTAAAGTGGTATTAATGATCAGATTAGTTGATCGGGTATGTGGGAAGCAGGTGAAGCGCTGTATTAACTCAGTAAGGTGGTGTTAATGATCAGATTAGTTGATCGGGTATGTGGGAAGCAGGTGAGGCGCTGTATTAACTCAGTAAGGTGGTGTTAATGATCAGATTAGTTGATCGGGTATGTGGGAAGCAGGTGAGGCGCTGTATTAACTCAGTAAGGTGGTGTTAATGATCAGATTAGTTGATCGGGTATGTGGGAAGCAGGTGAAGCGCTGTATTAACTCTGTAAGGTGGTGTTAATGGTCAGATTAGTTGATCGCGTATGTGGGAAGCAGGTGAAACACTGTATTAACTAAGTAAGGTGGTGTTAATGATCAGATTAGTTGATTCAGGTATGTGGGAAGCAGGTGAAGCGCTGTATTAACTCAGTAAGGTGGTGTTAATGATCAGATTAGTTGGATCAGGTATGTAGGAAGCAGGTGAAGAGCTGTATTAACTCAGTAAAGTGGTGTTAATGATCAGATTAGTTGATCGGGTATGTGGGAAGCAGGTGAAGCGCTGTATTAACTCAGTAAGGTGGTGTTAATGATCAGATTAGTTGATCGGGTATGTGGGAACAGGTGAAGCGCTGTATTAACTCAGTAAGGTGGTGTTAATGATCAGATTAGTTGATCGGGTATGTGGGAACAGGTGAAGCGCTGTATTAACTCAGTAAGGTGGTGTTAATGATCAGATTAGTTGATCAGGTATGTGGGAAGCAGGTGAAGCGCTGTATTAACTCAGTAAGGTGGTGTTAATGATCAGATTAGTTGGATCAGGTATGTAGGAAGCAGGTGAAGAGCTGTATTAACTCAGTAAGGTGGTGTTAATGATCAGATTAGTTGATCGGGTATGTGGGAAGCAGGTGAAGCGCTGTATTAACTCAGTAAGGTGGTGTTAATGATCAGATTAGTTGATCAGGTATGTGGGAAGCAGGTGAAGCGCTGTTTTAACTCAGTAAGGTGGTGTTAATGGTCAGATTAGTTGATTGGGTATGTAGGAAGCAGGTGAAACGCTGTATTAACTAAGTAAGGTGGTGTTAATGATCAGATTAGTTGGATCGGGTATGAGGGAAGCAGGTGAAACACTATATGTGCAGAGCCAGAGTCGGGAGACTAGCTAGCTAACTCCAACCAGCTGTGTTTGATGATCATGTCCCAAATCTCTCCGTACACACTAGAAAGTGCACGAAACAGATTACCTAGTTTTATTTACAATAATTAGTGCACATAATGTACAGTGTGTGTCTCTAGTGAACACTGTGATCTGGAGATGTGGCAGTTTTTCATTCATTGATTTACTGTTATGCTAAAATTTATTTGAATTGCACAATTAAAAATATTTTCATGGCAAAAAGTGATAAATGCAATTAATGTAGGTTAGTTAACCACAGAGCATGTAATTTAATTAGACTGACAGCACTAGTAACAATTATTAAATAAATAAGAGATAATAAATAAAAAGTTGATACAAGGATAAAATAACAGTTATTCACTTTGCAGTTACGGAAGAGCTCAGATGTTGTTTGTTAAATCTGTTTGTGTGTGTATTGGTCTTTCAAACATGAATAATATTCCATAACTGGTTAATAAATGTTTCATTTTGTATAAGTATATATAATGATTTAAATAATTGAAGGGAACTGAAGAAAAAGCATTACATTTTACACCCTTTATATTTTAGTCGACTGAGTGGACTGTAGATTTAATCGACTATATTCTTATGATAATTAGTCGACTAAAACTAGACTAAAACTAAAAACTATTCAGATGACTAAATTATGACTAAAACTAATTGACATTTTAGTCAAAAGACTACGACTAAGACTAAATCAAAATTTGCTGTCAAAATTAATACTGCTCCATTCAAATTTCAGACTAATCAGTTAATCTGAATAGATCTCCAGCTCTCATCCGACCACTATTCTTAGATGTGTGTAGCAGTCAGAATAGAAGTTTTTTTTGATTTGTTAATTATTTTGTAGCAAGTGAAAAATTAACATGATAAAATTTGAAATTTCATTAAACAACACCACTGAACAGGAGTGTTCATTCCTGAAAATAAGTAATATATCTATATATCTATCTATCTATCTATCTATCTATCTATATATATATATATACACACACACACACACACACACACACAAACACACACACACACACACACACACACACACACATATATATATATATATACACAACGTTTGTGACTAAAGATCTAATTTACAGAACCTGTGAATTAAAATGACAGAACTTGCTCACCTCAGTATCTCCAGTTTACAGTGTGAGTTCTTTAGTCCAGCAGACAGCAGCTCCACTCCTGAGTCCTGTAGGTCATTGTTACTGAGGTCCAGATCTTTTAGGGAGCAGTTTACTGATTGTAGAGCTGATGATAGTTTTTCACAAGATGTTGTGGTGAGATTACAGCCAGTTAGTCTATAAAGACAGACAGAGTAAATACAGTACATGTACATGTTATATTCAAATGACAGGAGTAGGTAGGATTGATGTTGCTCTCCATGTCCACCTTTACACAGATATTTGTAACTGTTTACGTCTTTATCACATTTAAAGTAGCTTTCACAGTCACAACATATAAGAATGAATTACATTTATTATGTACACTGTGAAAAGTGTTTAGTCAGTTAAATCTAAAAATGTACTTTGTTTTGAAAAAAATATCTTCATAGATCACAATAACATAAGATGACAAACTTTGGAAGCCAAGCATATCTTGGATGTTTGGCTACTGTTAAGGTGAATTGTTTACAAAATGAATTCTTTAGCAAAGCAGATTCCTAAACCATTAAATCTTGATTCTGTAGCGAGGCAGCAGGGGCCATTGTACATTTTGGTAGCACTTTAAATGACAGACCCTTATAAATAGCAATGTTATAATGTAGTAGTTTGTAAATAAATATAAATTAGTCTATCTTTGTTCAACATCTGCATTAATCAGAGCTACCATTTTAATTATTAACTATTTAATTTCTAAGTAATGTATAAACACCATATATTTTCAGCATAACTGCGTGTTAAGTTGGGAAAATAACCCAATGTTATAAAATCTATAGAGATTTTTAATGTACGTCATTTTGTATCTTAGTACAACTTACCATAATAGTAATGTATTACTAATCACTTGTTACTAATTTGCAGTGCTACTGATTACTCTTTGCTGGGAGCAGGAGTCCTTATATAAGAAAATCTCTAAATGTAGACACATCATATAAAAACACATTCATGATTAAAAAGGGCTAAATTTCATCAAATGCTCCTCTCCCTCTCTTACTATCTTCACATCTGTAAGCTCCGCAACTCAGCCAAACGAGAGGTCGTTGTCCCTGGAGTTTTAGGTATCTCAGGACACACACACAACCCTCTCACACAGTTGATGACTGTTTTTAGTTAGCATTGACACTGGAATGAGGGTGTTCGGGACAGCCACCAGATGAGCTCTGAGACCACGGCGAGGAGTTATTAATCACTGTTCAACCTGTCCACACAGGGCTTGTTCCTCTCTCCCCTCTCCACAGGACGCGAGGTGCTGCTCTGGTTCCCCGTGCACAGCTTGGAGACCCAGCAGTTACCCACTGAGGCAGCGAGTCTACATCCACGGTCCTAAACACCATCTAGCCTGCTCCGATTACCACATCTCAGCCTGCCACAGGCCCACTGCTCTCTAACTCCTGGACTCCCCGCGCTAGCGAGCCTCTGGGCTATTTTTGTTGCTTATTATTGACTGCTCTGAGTGAATAAACCTTGCAAATAGATCGTATAACACCTCTTGAGTCTAAATCCTTACAAAATCTCAGTTAAAAACCCATATTTCCTATAAATTTTCTTTATGTAATTATTATTATGATTATTATTATTATTATTGTCTCTCTCTCTTTATTTAATGAAATTGTAATGTGTCCATGTGTATGTGCAAGGTTCTATATAAGTGTAACCTATAATTATATTATTGGACACCTGGACAGGTAGCCAGTCAATCACAGGCAAACTCATAGACATACAGACTCACACACACACACTAACACACACACACGAGGGGGGGCTATTTAGTATTTCCAATTCATTGGACTGCATGTCTTGTTGGAGGAAACTCATACATATGGGAGAAAGTGTAAACTCCACACAGAGAGGACTCCTGGAATTGACCACAAGCCCTTCTTGCTTTGAGACAATAAAACTTCCCACTGCACCACCATATCACGCACTGAACAATGTGTAAAAATAAAAATACTCACACAGCTTTTCTGGATGCTTTGATCACTGGTAGCAGTCTCAGAAGACATTCCTCTGATAAGGAATATTTCCTCAGGTCAAACTTGTCCAGCTCTTCTTCTGAGTTCAGCATCACAAACGCTACAGCTGACCACTGAGCAGGAGAGAGTTTAGCTCCACTGATACCACTAGAACCTCCTCTGTTCAGGTATGTCTGGACTTCCTGTACTAGAGAAAGATCATCCAGTTCATTCAGACAGTGGAACAGATTGATGGATTTCTCTGGAGAGGGATTTTCTCTGATCTTCTCCTTTATGTACTGGACTGTTTTCTCTTTGCTGTGAGAGCTGCTTCCTGTCTGGGTCAGTAGGCCTCGTAATAGAGTCTGATTGGACTCCAGTGAGAGACCCAGAAGGAAGCGGAGGAAAAGGTCCAGGTGTCCATTCTCACTCTGTAAGGCCTTGTCCACTTCAGACCTGAGGAAATCTGACATTGTTGACTTTCTGAAGAAACTAGAAAATCCAGTTAGCAGAACATTTCTGTTGTTGGAAATGAAGAAAATAAATCTATATAAAGCTGCCAAAAATTCCTGAACACTCAGGTGTACAAAGCTGAACACCTTCCCCAGGTGCAGCCCAAACTCCTCTCTGAAGATCTGGGTACAAACTCCGGAGTACACTGACACTTCTCTGACATCAATGCTACACTTTCTCAGGTCCTCCTCATAGAAGATCAGATTTCCTTTCTCCAGCTGTTGGAAAGCCAGTTTTCCCAGTGCTAGAATACTCTTTCTAGTCTGCTGAAGATCAGGATCACAGTTTCTCTGGTACTTCTGGTCCTTGTGTTTGATCTGAAAGATCAGGAATTGTGAGAACATCTGAGTCAGAGTCTTGGGGATCTCTCCACTCTTTGCTTCACCCAGCAGTCTCTCTAGAACAGTGGCTGCAATCCAACAGAAGACCGGGATGTGGCACATGATGTAGAGGCTTCTTGAGGACTTCATGTGTGAGATGATTTTATTGGCCAGGTTCTGGTCACTGATTCTCTTCCTGAAGTACTCCTCTTTCTGAGGGTCACTGAACCCTCGTACCTCTGTTTTCTGGTCAACACACTCAGGAGGGATCTGATTGGCTGCTGCTGGTCGAGTAGTTATCCAGAGGAGAGCAGAGGGAAGCAGATTCCCCTTGATGAGGTTTGTCAGCAGAACATCTACTGAAGATGAATCTCTTACATCAAATAAGCTCTGATTGTTCTGGAAGTCTAGAGGAAGTTGACACTCATCCAGACCATCAAAGATGAACAGGACTTTGTAGAGATCATAGTCTCTTGGTTTTAATTCTTTAGTGTCTCTGAAGAACTGATGTAGAAGCTCCACCAGACTGAACTTCTCCTCCTTCATCAGATTCAGCTCTCTAAAAGGAAGTGGAAATATGAAGAGGACGTCCTGATTAGCTTTTCCTTCAGTCCAGTCCAGAATGAACTTCTGCACAGAGACTGTTTTTCCAATTCCAGCAACTCCTCTAGTCAGTACACTTCTGATGGGTCTGTCTTTAAACAGGTCATTACATTTGATGGGTTTCTCCTGTGTTGCTGGTCTCCTGGACACTGTCTCAATCTGTCTGACCTCATGTTCCGTATTGACCTCTCCACTTCCTCCCTCAGTGACGTAGAGCTCTGTGTAGATCTCATTCAGAAGGGTTGAGGTTCCATGCTGTGAGATTCCTTCATTAACTTTCTGAAACTTTTCCTTCAGTTTTGATTTCAGTGTTTGATGACTAGAAGGAGCCAGTTCTGATAAACACAGAGAAACAGATACAAAAACACAACAAAAAAATTTAATTCAGTTTCCGCATCGCTACAAATGCTGTGACATTTTAGTGACATCACACAAGAATCTAATAGATGGTTTTTATTAACAGTAACAGTAAGAATAGTAATATTCTGTTATTGTAATCATTAAAACTCTTTATATTAGTTATGTTGATTATTATTAATATTATATTATCGTGATCAATAAAAGTCTTTGTGTTCGTTTATATGATGATTATTATTAATATTATATTATCATGATCATTAAAACTCTTTATATTAGTTTATATGATGATTATTATTAATATTATTGTGATAATTAAAATTCTTTATATTAGTTTATATGATGATTATTATTAATATTATATTATCATGATCATTAAAACTCTTTATATTAGTTTATATGATGAGTGATCACATGACCCTGATGTCTTACTGCTCTGTAGTGTGTTAGCGAGGTCAGTCTGGTTCTTTCTGAAATAAAGCTGCTCTCTCATTTCCAGTAGTTTTGTGTTTATATTGGGTTTTTTATGATCAACACACCAAAACCAGTGTCCAAAATGAAAAAGAACTGAAGAACTGTTCTGATCACGTCCTTTCTACCGTATCAGCTCAGCTTTCTGCTTCATATTCACCAGATTTTATACTCTTTAACCAGTAAATACAGACTAAACACCATCAACAACGTCCTTTCTACCGTCTCAGCTCAGCTTTCTGCTTCATATTCACCAGATTTTATACTCTTTAACCAGTAAACACAGACTATACACCATCAACAACGTCCTTTCTACCGTCTCAGCTCAGCTTTTTGCTTCATATTCACCAGATTTTATACTCTTTAACCAGTAAATACAGACTATATAACATCAACAACATCCTTTCTACCATCTCAGCTCAGCTTTCTGCTTCATATTCACCAGATTTTATACTCTTTAACCAGTAAATGCAGACTATATACCATCAACAACGTCCTTTCTACCTTATCAGCTCAGCTTTCTGCTTCATATTCACCAGATTTTATACTCTTTAACCGGTAAATACAGACTATACACCATCAACAACGTCCTTTCTACCGTATCAGTACAGCTTTCTGCTTCATATTCACCAGATTTTATACTCTTTAACCAGTAAATACAGACTATATACCATCAACAACGTCCTTTCTACCGTCTCAGCTCAGCTTTCTGCTTCATATTCACCAGATTTTATACTCTTTAACCAGTAAATACAGACTATACACCATCAACAACGTCCTTTCTACCGTCTCAGCTCAGCTTTCTGCTTCATATTCACCAGATTTTATACTCTTTAACCAGTAAATACGGACTATACACCATCAACAACGTCCATTCTACCGTCTCAGCTCAGTTTTCTGCTTCATATTCACCAGATTTTATACTCTTTAACCAGTAAACACGGACTATACACCATCAACAACGTCCTTTCTACCGTCTCAGCTCAGCTTTCTGCTTCATATTCACCAGATTTTATACTCTTTAACCAGTAAACACGGACTATACACCATCAACAACGTCCATTCTACCGTCTCAGCTCAGTTTTCTGCTTCATATTCACCAGATTTTATACTCTTTAACCAGTAAACACGGACTATACACCATCAACAACGTCCTTTCTACCGTATCAGTACAGCTTTCTGCTTCATATTCACCAGATTTTATATCATTTAACAAGTAAATACAGACTATACACCATCAACAACGTCCTTTCTACCGTCTCAGCTTTCTGCTTCATATTCACCAGATTTTAGACTCTTTAACCAGTAAATACAGACTATATACCGTCAACAACGTCCTTTTTACCGTATCAGCTCAGCTTTCTGTTTCATATTCACCAGATTTTATACTCTTTAACCAGTAAATACAGACTATACACCATCAACAACGTCCTTTCTACCATCTCAGCTCAGCTTTCTGCTTCATATTCAAAAGATTTTATACTCTTTAACCAGTAAATACGGACTATACACCATCAACAACGTCCTTTCTACCGTCTCAGCTCAGCTTTCTGCTTCATATTCACCAGATTTTATACTCTTTAACCAGTAAATACAGACTATACACCATCAACAACGTCCTTTCTACCGTATCAGCTCCACATAAATAGCTAACATAAGCTGTACATTATATCAGCGATAGTACATGACGCTCTTCCACCACAACAAACAGACTTCAAACTGACTTGAACAAGTCTATCAAGTTCACACTACAGGTACATGTTTAATGTGTGAGATACATTACAGTAATGTTTATATCTCTTCTGCAGTAGCTCTATGGAAAACACAAGAGCAGTAAGATCAGCACTAAGACGAGTACTGAAGTGTTAGTAGTCCAGTTGTTCCAGACTCTGAAGATCAGTGAGGAACATTAAGAACTGTCACACTGAAACACATCTACTGCAGTTCAGTCAGTCTGTTTGTGTTTTAATGAAGAAAGTGATTTTATGTGTGGAACTGATCAAAGCTGTGTGTGCTGGTCGTGTACTGGCTGGTGTTTTTAAGTTCTGCTGAAAATGAATGAAAACTGTCACCACGGAAACAGTCAGTACTGGTGAAGTTCTGATAGTGTTACGACTGTTTTGTAGTTAAAACATTCTTCAGTGACACATCATCCTTACCTGAGATCAGTAGAACTCTTATCCTCTCTGAAGTTTATATCTCTGCCCTCTGAGTGGTCACTCTTCATGGACACACAGCTGGGTTCTGGTGGGTCAGATCTCTTACCCTGATCAAGTCTAGAACACAACCAACATAAGACGTGATCTACAGACGTTCCTGCATGTTGGTGTAGATGAGAACATACAGTCTTTACACCAGATCACATGATTCTCTCACCTCTCAGCTTTCTGTGAGTCCGGTTCCTCAGAGAAGCTCATTTTGGAGGTCATGGTTCTCTTTCAGGTTCTACCTGATCCTGTAAACACACACACAGAAGTAGTGAAGTCTACGTGTGAGCTTCATCTAAACGCTGTTCTCTGTAATCTAGTTCAGTCTCTGAGCTTCACAGTGATGTTCTGATCTCTCTGTGTCTGAAATGTCTTTAATCATCAGTTCTGTTATCTTCAGTGCGTACCTAGAACCGGGTTCTTCTCTCTCAGTGCAGACGCTGCACTGGCTTTCACTTTCACTCTTAACTGGTTAGACTGGATTAGTTCACCTCAGAAATAAGTGCTTAGAGGGGTTTTATAGGGTGCATAGGGTGGAGTGATATTGGACCAATCACAGCTCTCCTACACTACCTGTCTGAACAGGTGTGATTAGGAAACTAGCAAACCAAACAGTGAGTCCAGAGTGAAAAGTGTGTAATAGTGACTTTAACTGTAGAAACACTGTCGCTGGTGAATTTCAGTAAGTTGTGATTATTATTATTATTATTATTATTATTATTATTATTATTATTATTATTATTGTTATTATTACAGTTATTAATTGTAACATATTGATCCTCCAATAGAAACAATGTGTTTAAAATCATACTGTATCTACAAGTTCTGATAAAGTTCTTCTCTCTGGAGACTCACATCCTGGATCTGGTTCATCACTAAAGATCTAAATACTAACATGTCCAGCATCTCTGACGTCTTTCTGTTTATTCTTTCATCTCAACATAGAAGTGAAGAAGAAAGTTACTTTAACTCGTTACACTCCTCCAAGCTGGTATGTAGAACTGAACTAAAGTTTAATAAACAAACAAACATGTAAACAATCTGAAAGTACAGGTTCACATACTTTTCCCCTCACAGATATAAAACACTGGCTGATTTTCTTCAGGAAGTTAATAAATATCTGAGTCTGGTTTGTGGAACTGGGTTCTGTTGATCTACTTTTAGTTCTTGTGTGAAAGTCTGATGATGTTTTAGATCATATTCATGTAGAAATATAGAAAATTCTAAACAAGCTTTAAAGCTCCAGCGTAACAGATTCTAATCATTAACTGAACATATTAATCAAGTTTAATAAATAGCTGTCGTGTTAGTTTAACATGTTCTAATAGAAGAGAACCTGTTGAGCTGGGATTAGCTGGGAGTGGACTAACAGCTGCTCCACTGTGTCTCGTACGACTTGTGTTTTAATAAATAATGATTTATTTCTGAAACTGTTCACTGTAGAAGTACTGCTGCCCACACACTGACTGACCTCCACCTGACCTTCCTGTACGAGGAGTGAAGATGTTGAGACCACAGTGGACGTCAGAGCTCAGTAGTTCACAGAGTCTCAGACATGCAGCTTCTGGATGGTCAGTGGAACTAAACTGGGTCTGGAGTCTAGATTAGCACCAAGTCTCTCTTTAAACTCCAGGTCAGTGTGTCCTGGTCTAAAGGTTCAGTTGATCAGAACAGACTGAGGAGATCCGTTCCTCTGCTGTTTGTACCAGAAGAGATACGGTGACTGATCAGCAGTGTTGAACTTGCAGGTCAGAAGTGCTGAATCTGCTTCAGTGGTGGTCAGTAAGTCTGAAGATGGTGTAACAGAGTCGTATCTCCTGCAGACTGAAATAATAAGACATGATCAAATCAGCAGACTAATGACTCTAATAGTAACTCATACTCATATATACTCATATTTCCATGTAGTTCATAGAGAAGATCAGCTCTCCTACCAGAACACAGTGCACTTATCAGCACTGCTATGTTCAGCAGATGCTCCAGTGTTCAGAACAGTGTCAGTAGTTCTACTCTTAAACTCTCTCCTATCAGTTCTTATCTGAACTGAACTAAACAGGAGTTCAGCCTCTGAGCAGATTCTCAGCTCTGCTCACATCATCACCACATCACTGCTGCCCTCTAGTGTTTCAGAGCTCCTCACATCTTATTAGAGTCACACCTGTAGAGAGCAGAGGTTCAGAGTTTGAGGTTTGTGGAGATCATTAGTGGAACTGAGAGTCAGATTAGAGTTCACAGCTCAGTGTTCCACCACAGAGACCTGCAGCTTCTGGATCATCAGTGAAGATCAGCTTGTTGAAGAGTCACAATGAGCTTCAGATCTGTCCTCAGATTCATTATGTCCTTCACCAACACTCAGTCTGTTCAGGATGAACTCAAACTCATCACTGTTGGACGATCAGGATGATCAGTTCTCACCAAGACACGTACCTAGAACGTCTGTTATTAATGTGCAGCTGTTTCCACAGAAACAAGAACTGAACTCTTCTTCTCTCTTCATGGAGGTTTTCATTCTGACACAGCAGGAATGATGAAGTTCAGGATGTTGGAGAGGAACTGAGATGAAGGAACGTTACAGTGCTGCCACCTTGTGGTAGATGGAGTATGTACAGATATTCTGTAGACAGTAATGATACAGTGTTCACTGAGGATGAGTAGTTTAATAAACAGACTGTTCTTCGAATCTTCTTCTTCTGCTGTGAAGCTTTCAGGGTTTTATTATTGTAGCTACACAATCTGTAGACTATGACTAACCTGAGCTGAGCTGCTACATCTACACAGGTTCCTGTCCAGTGTATGTGGGTTTCCTGTCACTGTGGGCTGCAGAACACAG
The DNA here is from genome assembly GCA_021613375.1 of Megaleporinus macrocephalus. NCBI lineage: Eukaryota > Metazoa > Chordata > Actinopteri > Characiformes > Anostomidae > Megaleporinus > Megaleporinus macrocephalus. Next base: position 6,452,126 of record CM038724.1, read on the forward strand.
CAGTAGAGTACAGCGTCTGATGCTGCAGCAGATCAGATCTTCACCTTCACTGTTTCATTACCTACATCCACTTTAACATCCAGTGCTGGAGAAGGTGGAGTTGTGTAGTTCACAGCTTTAGTTGTTGGAAGTATCATTAGTAGACACTCTGGTCTGGATCCAGGAGACTGACGGTACCAGTACAGGCTGTTCACAGTACCACTGTACTCATACCTGCAGGAGAGAGTAACTGTCTCACCTTCAACAACATCTTGAGTTTAGTTCTCAAGTGGAGAGACGGACTGTGTAGAACACATACCTGAAATAAATAAATAAATGAATCCACCTACATGTATCAGTGGATGTGATAGAAGATCAGAGGAGTGAAGATCAGAGGAGTGGAGATCAGGACAATAGCACCGTTGTTTGATCTCCAGAGATCAAAGCTGCTTCTTCTTTGGTTATGAGTGTGTAGTTTCAGTCTGATCTCTCTTCACTCTCTTACTGTGATTCTACAGTCTAATAGAATCTGATCAACCTGAACGTCCAACATCACTTTAAACACATTTCAGAACATCAGAGGGGCTCCAGCACTCAGAGTCCTGAGAACATGCAGAACTCCAACACCAGCAGGTAACATCATCAGCAGATCCACCTTCAATCAGGAGACAAAGCCACGCCCAGAACAGGAAACCAGTTCAAAGTAAACAGGACTCGGTGTTCAGGTACCAACACAGAGACTTCACACACTCCACCAACCAGAGGGCTTCTAAAAGGAGATCAGAGTGGAGGGTCTCCTGCAGGTGTGTAACTGGACAGACCAGCACATTCAACCTGCTGAAGATGAAAGATGTTCAAACACAGTGAAGTGTCTCCTGGTTGAGCTGAGGTGGACTCTAACGTGAAGCTCTTTAGAGAGTCTGGTTGAACTGTTTGTGCTCCATAAAGAAGATAAAGAAGACACAGAACAGCAGACAGTGCTGAACTGAAGCAGCATCTGGTTCAAAGTCTGCTGTAGAGTCTTCATCATGTCTGAACCAGATCTTCTCTCTGCTTCAGCTTCTCCTTCACACTCAACTCAAGTGTTTGAGTGTTCAGTTCAATCTAGATGAAGTCTACCCCCCAGTGGAGAACCTCCCTCATTACACCTCTGTGTGTCTGTACAACATCATTACACTCTGAGACTGAACACACATCACCACTCACTCACATCACTGTTCTGATCATACAGATTATTAAATGTATTGATTAATCTGATCAATACTCCAGAGAGATATAAGACTGAACACACATCACCACTCACTCACATCACTGTTCTGATCATACAGATCATTAAATGTATTGATTAATCTGATCAATACTCCAGAGAGATATAAGACTGAACACACATCAGCCCTCACTCACATCACTGTTCTGATCATACAGATCATTAAATGTATTGATTAATCTGATCAATACTCCAGAGAGATATAAGACTGAACACACATCACCACTCACTCACATCACTGTTCTGATCATACAGATGTACAGATACTGAGGAGGGGGTGGTTCTGTATGGGGTATCAGAAGTAAACTACAGTAGTTTAGGTGAGATGTACAGATACTGAGGAGGAGGTGGTTCTGTATGGGGTATCAGAAGTAAACTACAGTAGTTTAGGTGAGATGTTCAGATACTGAGGATGAGTTGGTTCTATATGGGGTATCAGAAGTAAACTACAGTAGTTTAGGTGAGATGGACAGATACTGATGAGGAGGTGGTTCTGTATGGGGTATCAGAAGTAAACTACAGTAGTTTAGGTGAGATGTACAGATACTGAGGAGGGGGTGGTTCTGTATGGGGTATCAGAAGTAAACTACAGTAGTTTAGGTGAGATGTACAGATACTGAGGAGGGGTGGTTCTGTATGGGGTACCAGAAGTAAACTACAGTAGTTTAGGTGAGATGTACAGATACTGAGGAGGGGGTGGTTCTGTATGGGGTACCAGAAGTAAACTACAGTAGTTGAGGTGAGACGTGTAGATACTGAGGAGGGGGTGGTTCTGTATGGGGTACCAGAAGTAAACTACAGTAGTTTAGGTGAGATGTGCAGATACTGAGGAGGGGGTGGTTCTGTATGGGGTATCTGAAGTAAACTACAGTAGTTTAGGTGAGATGTGCAGATACTGAGGAGGGGGTGGTTCTGTACGGAGTTCCAGAAGTAAACTACAGTAGTTTAGGTGAGATGTATAGATACTGAGGAGGAGGTGGTTCTGTATGAGGTACCAGAAGTAAACTACAGTAGTTTAGGTGAGATGTACAGATACTGAGGAGGGGGTGGTTCTGTATGGGGTATCAGAAGTAAACTACAGTAGTTTAGGTGAGACGTGTAGATACTGAGGAGGGGGTGGTTCTGTATGGGGTATCTGAAGTAAACTACAGTAGTTTAGGTGAGATGTACAGATACTGAGGAGGAGGTGGTTCTGTATGGGGTATCAGAAGTAAACTACAGTAGTTTAGGTGAGATGTTCAGATACTGAGGAGGAGTTGGTTCTGTATGGGGTATCAGAAGTAAACTACAGTAATTTAGGTGAGATGTACAGATACTGAGGAGGAGGTGGTTCTGTATGGGGTATCAGAAGTAAACTACAGTAGTTTAGGTGAGATGTACAGATACTGAGGAGGGGGTGGTTCTGTATTGGGTATCAGAAGTAAACTACAGTAGTTAAGGTGAGATGTACAGATAATGAGGAGGAGGTGGTTCTGTATGGGGTATCAGAAGTAAACTACAGTAGTTTAGGTGAGATGTAAAAATACTGAGGAGGAGGTGGTTCTGTCTGGGGTACCAGAAGTAAACTACAGTAGTTTAGGTGAGATGTACAGATACTGAGAGGGGGTGGTTCTGTATGGGGCACCAGAAGTAAACTACAGTAGTTTAGGTGAGATGTACAGATACTGATGAGGAGGTGGTTCTGTATGGGGTACCAGAAGTAAACTACAGTAGTTTAGGTGAGATGTACAGATACTGAGGAGGGGGTGGTTCTGTATGGGGTACCAGAAGTAAACTACAGCAGTTTAGGTGAGATGTACAGATACTGAAGAGGGGGTGGTTATGTGTGGGGTACCAGAAGTAAACTACAGTAGTTTAGGTGAGATTTAGAGATACTGAGGAGGAGGTGGTTCTGTATGGGATACCAGAAGTAAACTTCAGTAGTTTAGGTGAGATGTGCAGATACTGAGGAGGGGGTGGTTCTGTATGGAGTTCCAGAAGTAAACTACAGTAGTTTAGGTGAGATGTATAGATACTGAGGAGGGGGTGGTTCTGTATGGGGTATCTGAAGTAAACTACTTTAGTTTAGGTGAGATGTGCAGATACTGAGGAGGGGGTGGTTCTGTGTGGGGTACCAGAAGTAAACTACAGTAGTTTAGGTGAGATTTAGAGATACTGAGGAGGAGGTGGTTCTGTATGGGATACCAGAAGTAAACTACAGTAGTTTAGGTGAGATGTACAGATACTGAGGAGGGGGTGGTTCTGTATGGGGTACCAGAAGTAAACTACAGTAGTTTAGGTGAGACGTGTAGATACTGAGGAGGGGGTGGTTCTGTATGGAGTTCCAGAAGTAAACTACAGTAGTTTAGGTGAGATGTATAGATACTGAGGAGGGGGTGGTTCTGTATAGGGTATCTGAAGTAAACTACAGTAGTTTAGGTGAGATGTACAGATACTGAGGAGGGGGTGGTTCTGTATGGGATACCAGAAGTAAACTTCAGTAGTTTAGGTGAGATGTACAGATACTGAGGAGGGGGTGGTTCTGTATGGGATACCAGAAGTAAACTACAGTAGTTTAGGTGAGATGTACAGATACTGAGGAGGGGGTGGTTCTGTATGGGATACCAGAAGTAAACTTCAGTAGTTTAGGTGAGATGTACAGATACTGAGGAGGGGGTGGTTCTGTATGGGGTACCGGAAGTAAACTACAGTAGTTAAGGTGAGATGTACAGATACTGAGGAGGGGGTGGTTCTGTATGGGGTATCAGAAGTAAACTACAGTAGGTGAGGTGAGACGTGTAGATACTGAGGAGGGGGTGGTTCTGTATGGGGTACCGGAAGTAAACTACAGTAGTTAAGGTGAGATGTACAGATACTGAGGAGGGGGTGGTTCTGTATGGGGTATCAGAAGTAAACTACAGTAGGTCAGGTGAGACGTGTAGATACTGAGGAGGGGGTGGTTCTGTATGGGGTACCAGAAGTAAACTACAGTAGTTTAGTATCATTTGTTTACACTCAGTGAGTTATTTATTAATTTATTAATATTTTTTATTTCTGTTTTTCATTTATTTATGTATTTAATTTCATATTTTTTTCTGCTACTCCTTTTTTTAATTCTTTCATTTATTTAATGTAATAATGAGGACCCTCTGGACCCCTTCCTCAACAGGTAGTACCACTAGGACCATCCTGGTCCCTCTGCCCCTCGACCACGAGATCGACCCAGTCAGTGGAGTTACTGGGAATTGGGAGCTGCCCCCCTCTGACCACCAGAGGTCACACTCCCCAGAATACTAATCAGCTCACTAATCACCTCACCTGCCCCCCATTAAACCTTAAATACCCAGCCCCCCCACAGGTCAGTAGAAGTACTGCCAGTTCCTTTGGACAGTGAGTGGAGATAGAAGGAAGTGTACCTAATAAAGTGTCAGGTTGGTGTAGGAGGGTGGATACTGATTCTGAACACTGAACTGAACTGCTGGATGAAGGAGTTCTATGGCTCCTTTAATGTTCCTCAGAGAGTCTCTATGGATGGAGTTGTGGGAGGAGATGAGATGAAGCTACAGCGAGTTGTCAGTCTGATTCACATGAACTGCTCAAATCTGAGAAGTGAGGAGTAAACACAGCAGCGTCGATACCATTCACTACATGAAGACCATTAACTGTAGCTCCACATTCATCTACCAACAGAGACCTCCACAGAGTCTCCAACATTCCACTGTGATGTCACTACAGAGGCCCTGTGATGTCATAAAGGAGAAGATGTGAGAAGTTCCGCGTGAGTCTCAGCATCAGATCAGTCTGTGCTGAAGCGTCGGAGGAGACAGAAGCTAAAATGAAGTTGTGGTGTTGTGGAGGAGGAGATTCAGACAGTGAGAGAGAGGAGGAGCAGTGGAGGACAGGAGGAGCACAGATTAGGAAGAAAGAAGGAGAAAGGAGGAGGAGGAGAGGGAGAAAGTGGGGGTTATGGAGGAAAGCGTCCCGTGATGCTGAGGAGAGGGAAAAAGAAATACAACAGGCAGTGAAAGTGGAGGAGGGGGCCGACGTCGCCGACCCACCAGCTGAACGGACGTCTGTTTCGGCTGAAACTCCGGTCACCGCGGCGACTCCTCTAGAGGAGAAGGAGCCTGTACTGATGGAGGAAACCGTGATGGAGCCGGTGGACATCACCACCCACCCTGAGCAGCTTCTGAGTGAGTAGATGAGTCGACATCACTATAATCAACAGTAGTTACTGAACAAGTGAATGATAGTCAGTACATACTGAATAAATCAGAACAGCTTCAGAACAATCACTGAATAATTCACTAAATACTAAATACTAAATTCAGAGTAACGTGTAAATAAATCACAGAATATACTTAATAATTCATACTAATCACTGAATAATTCACTAAATACTAAATACTAAATTCAGAGTAACGTGAATAAATCACAGAATATACTTAATAATTCATACTAATCACTGAATAATTCACCGTAGACTCTAAATTCAGAGTAACTTGTGAATAAATCACAGAATATACTTAATAATTCATACTAATCACTGAATAATTCACCGTAGATACTAAATTCAGAGTAACATGAATAAATCACAGAATATACTTAATAATTCATACTAATCACTGAATAATTCATTGTAGATACTAAATTCAGAGTAACGTGAATAAATCACAGAATATACTTAATAATTCATACTAATCACTGAATAATTCACCGTAGATACTAAATTCAGAGTAACGTGTAAATAAATCACAGAATATACTTAATAATTCATACTAATCACTGAATAATTCACCGTAGACGCTAAATTCAGAGTAACGTGTGAATAAATCACAGAATATACTTAATAATTCATACTAATCACTGAATAATTCATTGTAGATACTAAATTCAGAGTAACGTGAATAAATCACAGAATATACTTAATAATTCACACTAATCACTGAATAATTCACCGTAGACGCTAAATTCAGAGTAACGTGTGAAGAAACTACAGAATATACTTAATAATTCATACTAATCACTAAATAATTCACCGTAGACACTAAATTCAGAGTAACGTGTGAATAAGTCACAGAATATACTTAATAATTCATAATAATCACTGAAAAATTCACTGTAGATACTAAATTCAGAGTAACGTGTGAATAAATCACAGAATATACTTAATAATTCATACTAATCACTAAATAATTCACCGTAGATACTAAATTCAGAGTAACGTGTGAATAAATCACAGAATATACTTAATAATTCATACTAATCATTGAATAATTCACCGTAGATACTAAATTCAGAGTAACGTGTGAATAAATCACAGAATATACTTAATAATTCATACTAATCACTGAATAATTCACCGTAGACGCTAAATTCAGAGTAACGTGTGAATAAATCACAGAATATTCTTAATAATTCATACTAATCACTGAATAATTCACCGTAGACGCTAAATTCAGAGTAACGTGAATACATCACAGAACATACTTAATAATTCATACTAATCACTGAATAATTCATTGTAGACGCTAAATTCAGAGTAAAGTGTGAATAAATCACAGAATATACTTAATAATTCATACTATGTGTAGGGTTAATGTTAATGTTAGGTAGTGTTTAGTGTAGGGTTAATGTTAATGTTAGGTAGTGTTAGTTGTGGTGTAGTTATTTTATTTATTAATATTATTTAATGTTTAATAAAAACAGGAATTGAACTGAACATAATCTCTACTTTGTCTAAATGATTGAATTCTTAATAAAATAGGCGTCTATACTGAGACGGCTCCTGAGCTGCTGGAGTCTGTAGATGCTGGACCACCCTCTAGCACCCCTCTGGGTGAGTAGGAGAACCTGTTATCATGATGAACATCATTGTATCTCTACATTAACAGAACAAATGCTGATATTATTCATTCTGATATGAATATTAAAGCAGGAGAACAGAGAGCTCCTGGGACCAGTGAGCTCCTGGAGATCCTGCAGAGGGACGTTGCTGGAGGAGCCGTGGTGGACCAGCATCTGGGTGAGTAAAAGAATCAAACGTTGGATACTGTGATAATGACCCAGCTGGACAGATGTTGATATTTATTGATGTTCAAACAGAAAACCAGACTCTGACCTGTGAGCAGACTGAGGAGGAGACCAGGACAGAAACGCTGCTGGACGAAGCTCCAACCAGCAGCACATCTCTGGGTGAGGAGAACAAACTATTAGCATCATGCTAACTCTGAATTGTACAGCATTGGAGAACATTACCAGAACAAACCGGCTGCTGTTGGTCCACTCCAGCACACAGTCCAGTCCTGGTGATGTAATAAATGAACAAGTTGATGAACCTGAACTCCATCAGGCTCTAGTTAAGACTTGGTGATGTCATCATTTTCTGACTAGACAAGGACCATCAGAACTGACCATAACGTTACTGAACATCTGCTGATCTTCTTAGAATCTGAATCAGGAGCTCCGGTCATGGAGAAGGTTGAGGACACAGGGCTAGAAACTCTACTTCCTAAGACCCTGTGGTCCTCCCTGGTGGATGACACTGTCGAGTCCTTCGGTAAGTAACGGAAATGACCTGTGGAAGTATATCAAGTATGAAAATAACACAGCTGGACGACTGACAGTGTTTATTAATGTAAAAGACGACCAGAAGATGATGACGGTAGTGAGAGTGCTCGCTGCAGCAGAGTCTTTCAGATACCTCCAGATCAACTTGGAGGCATCTGACCTGCATAAGCTTGAGTTCCCACCTGGTGAGTAAAAGAAGGATTCACTAGAAAAACTACATTCAGGCAGAAGCAGAAACATTAATATCTTAATATCTCTCGAAATCTCACTCTCACTGAATATCTTCTACAAACATCAGTGAACAACACCGACGCAGTGATCGAGGTCGCCTGCCAGGTCGTTTACATCCTCCTGCAGAGACTTGCCTCATCACCTGACCAGCACCTGAGTGAGTAAAGCACATAAACTCTAAACATTAAAGATGATACTAAAGACTTCACAGCCAGCATGTCCATGTGGAGCCCGTATGGTTCTTATCTGGTCTGTATGGGTTTCAGGTGGGCTTGTAGGGGCTTTATGATTGATGATACTTGGATCCTATTGGAATATAACCTTTGGCCCCATTTATGACCCCATATGAAGGCAATGGACAAATCTTTGTGGGCCCCAACCAGGCTGTCCAAAGGGACCCAGTATAATATCAGATCTGCTGATACTGAGAGCTTCAGTATCAGGATCAGCATCTTTACCAGGTTCTGTGATGATGTAGCAGCTGAACATCTGCTGATATTTATTTCTATTAAATCAGTTAACAAGGTGCTGATGGTGATGCAGTGGGTTCCTGTGTACGTTGATGTTGGATTGCTGATTACATACCATCTGAACAGCATCCGAGGACCCAACGGCACGACTCTGGGTGAGTAACAGAAACCAGAACCTTCTCTGACACCAGGTCAGCAGAATAAACTAGGCTGGCGTTGGTCCATTCCAGCAGATAGAACTATATCAGTTGACGATGACCACTCAAACTCAGTCAGGCAGCATTTGGTGATGTGACTTAATGATCAGAACCCACCATAACATGACTGAACATCTGCTGATCCTTTCAGAACCAGGAACTGAAGTACAGTCCGAGGTGGGGGTGGATACAGAGGCTGAGACCCTGCATTGGATCATCCGCCCTCCCCTGGATATGACCTATAAACACCTTGGTAGGTACCGGAAATGCTCAGTTCAAATATATGAAGAGTGAAAACGATGCAGCTGGAAAACTGACAGTGTGTATCAATGTGAATCCAGTGGACGAGATGCTGACGGGGCTGTTGGTCCAGCTGGCTGCTGACGCCCTGATCTTCCTCCAAAGTGTGGACAGAGAACCTCCAGGTGAGTCATCACGATAACATTCAGGTAAAAGTAGGAATCTTGTTAATGTTAACATGAACCTGTCTTCATTCATTCTTTCTAAATGAACTAGTGAGCACCATCAAGTCCAAGACGACCCTCATCTCAGAGTCTTTGGATGTTCTCCTGGAGGAACTCGTCACTGGGAGGGACCAGCATCTGAGTGAGTAAAGCTAATGACCACCAGAAACTAAAGATGGAGACCATGTGGTAACAGCTGGTGGTCTCAGACTGATAGTAGCAGAAAGAGCTGATCATCTTTAGAAGATCATCTTAAGAACTTAAGAAGTAGTAACATCAGATCAGCTGATACTCAAGTCTTTATTATCAGTATCACCATCTTTACTAGGTTCTGTGATGAAGACTCTGCTGAACAACTGCTAATATTTATTTCTATTAAATCAGTTAACGACTTTCTACATCTGATGTCCTCGGCTCCTTATTACCGGGACATCGTGGAGCAGCTGCCGTCCCTGCTGGACGCTGCCAGAAAATACTACACTGAATGTCTGGGTGAGTAGAAGAACCTAGTAGCTTGATGATCATCATAATAACTGAACGTCTGAAGAACTGCTAATGTTTCATCAGGATTTATTAGTTAGTTATTAATAATCATCTGCCTGAGTTCATACAAATTCTGCTCAGAATCAGTTTACGAGGAGTCCAGTTTGTATCTGAGCAACACAAACACCATAGTCAGGTCCAACCACAGTGATGATCTGGACAGCTGTTGATGTTTCTTCATGTTACAGCAGGACACCAGACAGAGAAGGCTGTATCCACCAAATATCTTATGGGGAAAGTGATGACAGGAAATACTGAACCACTTCAGCCACGTCAGCTGCCTCAGTCGCGTCAGGGTGAGTAAAGAAAACAGATCTCAGATTCTGTGTACATGAACATACACTCTTAAAAATAAAGGTTCTTACTCAGATCTTGGGTTGGATATACGGCTCTAGAGATGAACTTTCACTGGTAATGGAGCTTCTACAAGGTTCTTCATCCTCAAATATCTGTTTTACATAGAAGCTTCCATTAAAACGTTCTTCAGGAGACCAGAAGATCTTCTTCTACAGGAACTACATATTGATAATAACATGAGTGTACCTGCATTTGTAGTTCACAGAGACAGAATGAACCGGGACTGTCCTGCGGTGAGGCCTCCTCGTCCACGGCCAGAGAGGCAACATGGACCCCGACACCAGGTCAGAGCAGAGTGGCACCAAGGTTCTCGGCACCAAGGACCGGGAACGTGTCCCAGAGTGCCGAGACACCCGTCCACAGTGGAGGCCACTGACCTGAGGAGGAACAGAGCCCAAAGACCCGGACCCCAGAACACAGAGGAGTGGACATCAAAACCACGAGGACCCCGTAACCGTCCCAATGAAGAGTCCATTCCTCCACAACAACAGACAGATGGGTTTAGAGGAAGAGGGAGACGAGGAGGAGGACGAAGAAGAAAGAGAACCGACTGGTGGCAGCATGACGACCGATGTCTATAAACATCAAGACATCAAAGACACAAACTAACACCCCAATCTCCTAATCACCCCAACCTACTTCTAATCACCCCAACCTACTTAAATCACCCCAACCTTCTCCTAATCACCCCAACCTTCTCCTAATCACCCGAACCTACTTAAATCACCTCAACCTCCTAAAATCACCCGAATCTACTCCTAATCACCCCAACCTCCTAAAATCACCCGAACCTACTTAAATCACCTCAACCTCCTAAAATCACCCCAAACTACTCCTAATCACCCCAACCTCCTAAAATCACCCCAAACTACTCCTAATCACCCCAACCCTCTGTCCCCACACCCACACCTAATCAGCAAATACAAAAATAAAATAAAAAAACTTAAATATACTACAACTCTATATTCTTTATTAGTGTAATACGGTGTTCAGGTATGTTACTGAATGATCTGCTGAGAGTCTACAGGCTTTATTAGTGTAGTACAGTGTTCAGGTACGTTACTGAATGATCTGCTGAGAGTCTACATCTTTATTAGTGTAAAACGGTGTTCAGGTACGTTACTGAACGATCTGCTGAGAGTCTACAGTCTTTATTAGTGTAAAACGGTGTTCAGGTACGTTACTGAATGATCTGCCGAGAGTCTACAGGCTTTATTAGTGTAATATGGTGTTCAGGTACGTTACTGAACGATCCGCTGAGAGTCTACAGGCTTTATTAGTGTAATACGGTGTTCAGGTACGTTACTGAACGATCCGCTGAGAGTCTACAGGCTTTATTAGTGTAATACGGTGTTCAGGTACGTTACTGAATGATCCGCTGAGAGTCTACAGGCTTTATTAGTGTAATACGGTGTTCAGGTACGTTACTGAATGATCTGCTGAGAGTCTACAGTCTTTATTAGTGTAAAACGGTGTTCAGGTACGTTACTGAATGATCTGCCGAGAGTCTACAGGCTTTATTAGTGTAATATGGTGTTCAGGTACGTTACTGAACGATCCGCTGAGAGTCTACAGGCTTTATTAGTGTAATACAGTGTTCAGGTACGTTACTGAACGATCCGCTGAGAGTCTACAGGCTTTATTAGTGTAATACGGTGTTCAGGTACGTTACTGAATGATCCGCTGAGAGTCTACAGGCTTTATTAGTGTAATACGGTGTTCAGGTACGTTACTGAATGATCTGCTGAGAGTCTACAGGCTTTATTAGTGTAATACGGTGTTCAGGTACGTTACTGAAAGATCTGCTGAGAGTCTACAGGCTTTATTAGTGTAATACGGTGTTCAGGTACGTTACTGAATGATCTGCTGAGAGTCTACAGGCTTTATTAGTGTAATACGGTGTTCAGGTACGTTACTGAATGATCTGCTGAGAGTCTACAGGCTTTGTTAGTGTAATACGGTGTTCAGGTACGTTACTGAACGATCTGCTGAGAGTCTACAGGCTTTATTAGTGTAATACGGTGTTCAGGTACGTTACTGAATGATCTGCTGAGAGTCTACAGGCTTTATTAGTGTAATACGGTGTTCAGGTGTGTTACTGAAAGATCTGCTGAGAGTCTACAGGCTTTATCAGTGTAATACGGTGTTCAGGTACGTTACTGAATGATCTGCTGAGAGTCTACTATTTAATTGTTTTTGTCACTTGAGCTCTTAACCGTTCAACAATATGGGTATTATTTTAAGTGAAGAAGTCGAGTGATGTGAAAATAATGTAATAGAGGTCGCCCCACTTTTTAGTTTATGGTATACTAAAGTATACTTTAAGTGTTAGAGTAGTAAACTTCAAGTACACAACCAGTTTACATCTTTTGTACTGCAACTGCACTAACAGTAAACTTATGGGTTTACTGTTAGTTTACTAGTTTGTTAGTTCTTCTTCAAAACAGATCATCACACATACACACACACTCACAATTCACCCGACCGCACGTCTTCTGAACGTTACAGGAAACCCACACAGACACTGGGAGACCAATCTCTACACACTATACTCTCAGGAAATTTCTAGTTTAGATTTCTTTAAACTGAAAGCATATAACATAATACTTTTATAGCACTTTTATAGTTCAGTTTAACAGGGATCTTCAGAGAGAACGGTGTTTGGGGGGGGCTTGTGTCTGTACGTAATCTGAGAGGGTCTCCGCGCTGTTCAGTAATTCACTTAGCTAACGTGACCTTACGTAGTACATGTACAATTAGATATATTTACAAAATATAGAAACATTTTAGACAAACACAACAGAACTGTGATAATAATCATGTTAGCTCGGGAACAGTTTCCTCCTCTCACTGTCTTTGATCTGTTACACCTGCGTCATATTCCTTTACTTAAAGGGGAACTCCACCGACTTCTGCAATGATGTAAATTCTGCATAATTAAACGGTGGAGATGTGAACAAAGTCAGTCAGTGTGGTTTGGCGTGACACAACTAACTATTTGTCTATTTTCAGTTGTGGTAAAGGGAACCAGAAGACCACCTCTAAAAGCTCCCTCACAGAAAGTTACTACGAGAGATGGTTGTCAATAAGGTTGTCATGGTGAAGGGTACATGTAGGACGCTGCGAGGCAAAATAGTCCCCAAAGAAAACTATATTTATAACATAATTAACTACTTCACTTCAAGCCTGATGGTCTAGATGGTCAGAAGTGGAGGAGATATGTCACTGATGTTTATGACCTAATATGTATTCTTAAATAACTTCATGTATTTTCTATTCCAGGTGAACTGTGAAAAAGGTGAATAAGAAAAACACCTTAGTATAAGGTAAAACTTTACATTACTCTAGCTTCACTGCTCTCAGCTTACCTGTCTTTTCCTTTAGCTTGTATTGTATTTTATTATTTTTTAAAGTATCCATACATTTAACTCACTGCGTTCTTTTACTACTCTGAATACTCTGGAGGTGTATATATTTATATTTCAGATTCATATTTCTTATACTTTTGTAGTAACGTCAAATAGATACTTTTTTTAATACTGTCCTATATCATTTTAATTTAGCACTTTTGTAGTTCTACAGTTACAGTCTGTAGTCCATCTGTTTCTTTGTATACTGTGTTCTCCTGTTCTTCAATAGTCAGGACCACCACTGAGCAGGTGGTATTATGTGAGTGGTGAATCATTCTCAGCACTGCAGTGACACTGATGTGGTGGTGATGTGTTAGTAGTGTGTGTTGTGCTGATGTGAGTGGATCAGACACAGTAGTGATGATGCTGGAGTGTTTAAACACCCCATTGTCACTAATTCTATGTTTGGGGTCTACTAGAATAGATATACATGCCTGAGAGCTGCTTCCCTCCTGGGCAGGTGTAAACACCGCTATTCCTACAATGGTGTCTTTTCTCTTATCAGTTTGAGCCACAGTCTGATCTAGAAAGTTAGAATCAGGGTCTTCCTAAGACCTCTCCACCTTCACACGCTAGATTGGTGCAGCACTACAAAAAACTAAAGCTCAAACCACCAGACATTTGATTTATTGAATAAGTAAAACCTACTCCACTTCTTCTCCTTCTTCTTTCTTAATCTGTATAATTTCTTGTTATGTGTGAATTCAGTTAAAATCAGTTACTCTGTAAGCATGGCTGATCATTTTGTCAGAATATTTTCTATGTTTTAAAAAAGCCTGTTGATGAATTCTCTATGTGCATGTCATTTTGATTTCTGGTGCTTTGCTTTTTTTAAAACAGCATCCTCCAGGAAGTCCGTCCTGCCCCCCACACCCCTGAAGGTAAAACTAAATTATAACCTGTATTAAATTATAACTAAGTTTAAAAGTGGAATTAGTCTAAGGCTCTTGATTGTAACTTCATTTGGTTCACACTCAAGTAGGACTGCAGCAGTATGAGATTTTCCTGGTATGATAACAGTTTTAATGTATACAGTATTTACTGTATAGTATCTGATGTCCTTGCTAATGATACACGTTTGTAACTAGGATTTCCTTTAACTTGAAGACTCTACAGACTCCAGCATTTACGTGAAATTTCAGAAATTTCTAAAGACTCGAGTCTGAACATTTAGCAGAGTTTGGTTGGTATAAATGGAGACATGTGTCTGCCCGAAGACATTATTCTACCTCTTCCAGATAAATGTTCACTCCAGGATAGAGAGAGGCACTTGCTGAAGACACTGACTTGAAAAATAAGCTGGTAATTTAACCTGTCAGAGTTAAAAACTTGAGTGAAATCTTCTGCAGTGAGAGACCAGTTGCCTTTTTTGACAATACAATAATATTTATTTTGTTTTTAAGTGTTGAGTTTGTGTATAAGATTAAAAGCTGTTTTCACAGTTAAGGAGGTAACGAGCTGCACTTTGTTCTGCACAAGCAGCTTTTCACACCACTCGCTGCCTAACACTCCTCAGTCGGGCATTAATGTGGGCAGTGCTCTCCAGAATAAGTAGTTCTTCATCCATGTTGGAGGATCTACCAGACATGCCTCCTGCTCTCCTATAGGCAGTGAATTTGTACATTCAGTGTGAAATCAGCTTAATATGTTTAAGGAGGAGAT
The DNA here is from genome assembly GCA_021613375.1 of Megaleporinus macrocephalus. NCBI lineage: Eukaryota > Metazoa > Chordata > Actinopteri > Characiformes > Anostomidae > Megaleporinus > Megaleporinus macrocephalus. The sequence goes on from CM038724.1 coordinate 6,467,255, forward strand.
CAGAATTCTTTTTTCTATCTATTATTGTTCTAGGTCAGTGTGCTGGCTGTGATGGGAGGATAATCAACTACAGATGCAGTACGGAGAATGATGGGGGTCTTTTCTCCAATTGCCTCGCTGTACAGATGAATTGGACAGGACGTAGGACTTGGTGGAAAGGTGTCCTTTAAATCCCTCTGATCAAGGGTGGGCTGCACTGTAAGTTCATTATCCACTGTCAGTTTTCACTTAAGAGAAGAACGATGTTCACAGAAAGAAAAAGTGCTGCAGTTTAGTCTAAAATGTTTAATGTACACCGACCAGTCTTCACATGTAAAACAGGCTTCTTGTATCTTCACTCATCCATCCTTATTTCACCAAACCCACTTTCAAACGTGTTTCTTCCACCTTTGTGTTAGAACTTCTGGTCAGCTAACCAAAATGAGTTACATGGGAGGAGACCAGAGACACAACAAGAAGTTCTAATGATACAACACGGTCTCCTCCGAGGTTAATAACACAGTGGGTGGGTGATATGAGAAGGTGGTCTGAGGTTAATAACACAGTGGGTGGGTGATATGAGAAGTTGGTCTGAGGTTAATAACACAGTGGGTGGGTGATATGAGAAGGTGGTCTGAGGTTAATAACAGTGGGTGGATGATATGAGAAGGTGGTCTGAGGTTAATAACAGTGGGTGGGTGATATGAGAAGGTGGTCTGAGGTTACTTATGGAGACGTGTTTAATTACTCTGTACTCTCGGAAGGTGTAGACGGTTCAGTAATGAAAAACTATAAAAGTACTGAAGCGTATCAGTACCTGCACAGTGGGAAGGTGGGCGTGTCCTCCTACACACAGACGGTGAGTTTATATTTCTGAAAGCCGGTTAAACCCAAGTCCAGCCAGCTGCCCGAGCCGCTCTGCGTGGGTGTTAGTTACAGTCCAGATAGCCTAGCGCGGTGGACACTGACCAGAAAACAGTTACTGAACTGATAGACTCACCAGCACCGACACGTCTGCTTCCTCTGAGCTTCATAAGAGAGACATTTCTCTGGATAAGGAAGCTCTGGTGCTGGTTCTCCTCCACAGAGTGGTAAGAACAGACGTACAGAGGTTTGGGTAGATATTTTAAATTTAGAGCTTCAGTCATAGACGCAGGTGGTCTTCTTTGGAAGGCGGCCCCCCAACACTCTGATCTTTATATGCTGTGTTCGTAACTCTGTTGTTCAAGACAAGTTCTCCTCTTCTTCCAATTACTGACTCCCTCTAACTGAACATGTTATGCTAGTCATGTTATGTTTGTCGTGGTTTGTTTGTAATCAGTATCAACGTATCCACGGTAACACCGGAAGTTCTAACACAAAGTAAACAAAGATGGCCGCCCCAGTGTTGTCATGGAAAATAGCATGAATGTCGGAGCCAGTGTGAGAGCAGCAGACACCAGATGGAGAGCTAACTGTGGAGTTTGTGCTTATTAAAAGTTAAAAACTGAACCTGTTCCTCCTGTACGGTAGGACCTGGATCAGTCTTATTTTTGAAAGTTTTGAACAGAACTATCTAAGTATCGGAATTGTTTCTTCCCCTCTTTTTTATTAAATCTGGAACATTCATGGACAGGACTGTTTCGAGAGCTTGATTAAAAATATCAATTTAATTGTAATTCACTCAATAGACTGAAAAGAACCAAGAATTCCCTTTTTTCCTTTATTTTTTTTATTGATTTTCTTGGAAATGTTTGGAGTGTGTTCATCATTGTAAATCTATTGATGTTAAAGGGTGTTGTGTAAATGGTCAACTGAAACCCTGATAAAGTAAGAGAAGTAACAGTACACTCTCAGTTAAACCACAGACATTTTATTTTATTTCTTATTGAATTTATTTAATTGCTGTTTTCACAACAAGCAGCACCTGAAACTACACCTGAACTAGCAAATTAGCGGATTACTAACTTCGACACATCTCACGTTTTCTGTTTTTCTTTCTCTGTTCTCTCTCTCTCTCTCTCTCTCTCTCCCCTCTCTCTCTCTCTCTCTCTCTCTCTCTCTCTCTCTGTCTCTCTGTCTCTCTCTCTCTCTCTTGGTTTGTCTTCTACAAAAGGTTCAGTACTGGAACAACAGAATTCCTGTAAGTGATGGTGTTGCTGTTCACTTTGCCCCCAAAAGCCCGTCTGAAGCTCCAGTAAGAATCACGCTGACGAGAGAAGAAGAGCTGGGAAGGTTTGTACTGCTGGGTAGCTGCTGTTACTCCTGATGTTTGAAAGTAATGTCTAATAATTCTCCTCTATTGTTGTTACAGTGGCTGGACTGCTACTTCACAAACATCAGACCAATGTATTTGGAAAAGGCAGCTCAAGAGACGGAGGACATGGGCAGGTTTTTCTTAGGGGGAAACTGGAGCCCCCCTTAAAATCCAGTGGCTGATCTGAAGTGTCTTTGGAGACAGTACGTATATTCTTACAGTCACGTTTATATTTTATTGATCAGATACAAAGATCGTCTGATGTTTCAGTTCTTTTTTAAAACACGTGATATACAAACAGTGAACTGGTGCCAGTAAAGGAAATGGGGAGAGTCTCTAGTACTCAGTCCTGAGTTCACTGGTCTGATATCGTGTGTCTGATTCTCACTAGTGCTGTTCATTAGTCTGTGATAAATTACACTGACTGCATTTAGCTGATCTTCATATTCAGATCATCAGACAGTGTCCGCCCTGCAGATGAAAGCTTGGTCTGTTCCTCTGCATCTCTTCTCTTCATCAGCCGGCCTCCTCCTCTGTCTCCACCTGGCTCGTGTGGAAGGAGGAGACCGCCTGCCTCTTCCTGTGTGCTCGTTCTGTTTCGGTTCTTTCTGTCCCAGGTTTAAAAGCATAGATGTCTCCAGCCAGACACTCACAGGGACATGAACAACGTGAGAGGTCATCATTTTCTTATCAAGGCCTCGTTTTGCTGGCTTTTCAGAACTTCTGAGAAACAGGCTGTGGAATGAATACTCTGAGAGAAATGATCTGAGGCCCAAAAAGAAGTCACGATGCCCCCCATCAGCCGTGGCCTAACCTCCAAGTAGGCCTGCATCCAGCTGTACTCCTAAATGTACTCGTCTAAATGTCTCATGCTGAGCTTCGACTATGTCTAAGTCGGACGCCATGGGGACCTCGGGCTTTGACTCTCCGAGCTCGGCCAGCTTCCCCAGAATGAATTTTCTTTTGAGAGTGTCAATGGCCTCACCCTGCTGGGCCTTTGACATTTCTTGGTGCGTTTTTATGTGTCTATCCAAAAAAATATTCAAGAAAAAAAAATTCTGTTGTGATTATTATGGAATCAGGGAGACGTGAGATGCATGAAAATACACTTAGTTTGACTTAAATTATGTTTTCATCCTAAAAAAACCTGGAAATGGAATGATGCAATCACACCTTCACCTTCATCCCAGTTCAGATGTATTTGACTTGGTACTTATGTATTTGAACAATAACAGGGGTCATTTGCAGCTCCTTTGACCTAGAACCCTAAAACAGTTTGGTGGCTCTAGGCCCTTGGCTTCACTTACAGGACCTGTCTCATGGACTTTGGCTGAGCCTTCCAAGTAGGCCTCAAAAAGCCTGTAGGGCTATATCTCTGCAACCTTTGACCCGAGGGCCATGAAATTTGGATATGTCGAACAGGTCCATGACTTATATGACAAATCTGAATTTTGGGCCTCTGTGCCATTTGGGGCTTGTGTTAGGACTCTTTATGTCTTAGCCTAATCCTAAAGGCATTTAGGCCTCTATCTCCTTGACCTTTAAGCCAAACATCACCAAATTCAGATATATACAACTTGAAGGCCTGTCCGACATATTAGGGTTTTGTGTTGCTGCGGCCTTTGGGGCCTGTGTTATATCACTTTAGGCCTTATCCTAATCCTAAGTGTACAGAAGACTAGTTTGGAGGGCCCTACAGGTCCGAAACTTCACTGGTGGGATCAGAGGGTCCCCAGTAACAACACATTAAAATTTGGAGTAATTTGGACCTATCTAAGAGGTGTCCAGAGACCAAATATGGACTTTGTATTGAAATGTATGTGTAATGACACGTCTGGAGGTGCACCGACGTCACGCCTTCGACTGCTGGTTCATCAAAGTACCCCAAATAACATATCGGAAAAATTATGTTAGCGTGCGCAAGGAATCCGAACCTGGCGGTCCCACACTTAAGCACTCTCCCCTCAAACTAAACCCTTTTAATTGCCCATGCCAGACCTCCGGGCCACTGGTAGACCAGTAAAGAGCTCTGACCACTGGGAGACCTAAAATGCATGAAAAATAAAAAAGAACAGAAAATCTTTATGATAATAATAGAACATAGAACATTTTATAAAATTAACATTCAGAAAACTCTGAAAACTCACAGAACTGATAGAACATAGAACGTTTTATAAAATTAACATTCAGACAACTCTGAAAACTCACAGAGCTGATAACGGAGCTGAAATCTCACAACTTTGAGTCTCAACCTGAAGCCATATTAGAGAGATCAGTCCTTATTCAGGGCCTTCCGGACTCGGCTGCGGGCCCTCTGGTTCCTCTCCTGTGTCTTGGCGAGAGACTGGATGCTGTATTTTGTCGCAGCAACCTTTTGTGGTGATAGCCGGACCCGTACTGCTTTGCATTTTGGTGGTACTGGCCGTCTCTTGGAGGGGGTGATCTCATGGACTTCTTCCTCCTCATCCTCCTCCATGCTCTGAAAAGAAGAGGAAAGAATATGTACATCAGTGATACAAACATGGCTTTGATGTATCATTTACAGCACTTCAGTGCAGGAGTCCTGCTACCTCTTCGGAGGAAGTCCCGATTTCCTGGTAGGGGACTTGCCCCTCTTCCTCAGACATCTCCTCTTCCAAAGCCTCCTCCCTCCGCCTCTTCCTGGGGACCTGCTTACGTGTCCTTCGCTGAACGGTCTTCTCTGGCTCCTTGGCCTCCACCGCGTCCGGTGCCTGCACCACCTGCTCGAAACTGTTTCTCTGTATTTGGGCCTCTCTGGGCGTCAAGAGGTTAAGTGCATAAAATTTTGATGCCGTAGACAAATCGTGACACATGAATCGGGCCACTTTTTGCCGGTCGTCCTCCCCGAGTGCTGCTCGTGCCTGTGAACAATGACAGCAACAACGTTAAATCAGCCAAAGAGCAGAAGAAGACAACAACTTCAACAAAACCACACTTACGTAGGAGCTATGGAGCTCCGGAAATCTGTGAAATTGGGTTTGCCGGGAAGCTTCATTCGAGTCCATGCCTCATGCAGGTACTCACTCAGGTTCTTGCATGAGTTCGATGTGGAGGTGGAAAAAAAGTAGGGGGACACGATCCCCCCCATCAGCCGTGGCCTAACCTCCATGTAGGACTGCATCCAGCCATACTCCTCCGTGTTGAGGAGTTGGGCTACTCCAAATGCCTCATTTGTCTTATGAGACTCCACCTGTACAGATAATGTGAAACACAACAGTTAGTACTGAATCATTGAGGTAGTGCAGTGACAGGTAAAGAACACTTACATTGATGAGGTTCAAGCCCTCGCTGTCGTCACGGCGTGCCTGTTCTACCTCATTCACTTTCATATTCTGATAAACACCACTCCTGTGCCTGTAAAGGGCAGAGAGGTCGGCCGTCATGTAGCCGTAGAACAGCCGTTGTGTCTTTATGGATCTATTTTCTTTGAGTTGAGCTGTCGAAAGGACAGAAAACACGGTTAAGTCTGTGTAATAACCGTGTAGTAACTGTATTAGTGAGTAGATCAGCTGTAGCTCACCGAGAAGTTTGGGGATTTCTACCCTGGCCTTTTTCTGGCACTCAAGCAGGTGCATTTTTGGTATGGCGTGAATTTGAATTGCTGTGGCCTCCTTCCCCTCTTTCACACTAATTTCGTGGAGGACCACAGCCTCCTCTGCTTTTTAGTTATTCCTTTAATGTTCACCAGGGAGGTCTTCTTCAGCCAGCAGGTTGCCGGTGGTGTATCCTTAAGATATTTTATGAACATAGAACGTTCTTTATGTAGTGAGCAATGGTGCTGGGGGTAATTTTCTGTTGCCCCAGCATGCTCATCCACCTGCAACGAGAAGCCACAAAGCATGAATATACTTTTGGACACCCAAGCTCACTTTCATACATCTGAGAGAAGAACAGTCACTTACTCTCTCATTTTCTGGGTGGTGTCCAGAAACGTGAACGTGGCCAAATCAACGACACAAAGTTTTTTTATTCTAAAAACTTTGCTTTGCACATTATTCCTCATTCGGGGGGCTGGGTCCGGCCCCTCCTCGTGCCGGGAGAACTCCTCCAGCAGGTGGTCTGGGTGGGACGGGGAGAAAAACACATGTTTACGTATCTTTTCATGTGACGACACACACAGAAGATAGGATGTGACATACACACATACTGATTTGAGACACGTGGTCTGGAAATGGCAGGCACTGAGACGCCACCTCAGGCTCTGCCTCTGGGGTCCCCTCCTCACGAGGGGTCTGATGGAGAGGAATAAGTAGAGAAGAGAGAAAGTTAACATGGAACACACCACTTTGTCATACAGTGATTCAAACACACAGTGTTGCTTACTGTTGCTGCCGAGGTCCCGGCCCCCTGGGCTGGCGGGGTCTGGATCCCCGCCCTGGCCACCATCGGCGTCGTCGAGGTCCTCCTCAGCAGGGAGGACCTCTTGCCCAGCCGCCTGTGCAGCAGCCTGTTTTGCCTTTTTAGGGCATGGATTTGGCTCGTCAACTCAAAATTCTCGTCCATCATATCGTTCAATTGTTTTTGCAGGGTGTCCACCAGGGTGGTCCTGTTCTGACAGGCTGGATTGGTGCATACTTCAGCCTCCTCTTGTTGGGGGCATGGGGCGTCCTCGGCCGTAGGGGCGAGCAAAATGTCATTTAAATGTCTCTGGTGTTGAGCTTCGACTATGTCCAGGTCGGACGCCATGGGGACCCCGGGCTTTGACTCTCGGAGCTCAGCCAGCTTCCCCAGAAAGAACCTCCTCTTCACGGTGTTTATGGCCTCGTCCTGCTGGGCCTTTCACATTTCGTGGTGCGTTTTGATGTGTCTATCCAGCCTCGTTGTTTTTGCCCACACCCAGGTACGGGGCAGAGGCCCTGACGCACATCAACCCGGCCTGACACTAATTTTAGTAGGAGGCCCTGTTCCTCCGTGCTTGTAATGGTGTGGGACACCCGCAGGTGCTGGGCCATGGCCGATATATACTTCTTGCAGATCGAGCACTCCTCTAGGCTCATGACCATTTCTGAAACAGAAACACCAAAACCCACTGTTACAAAGGAGCACAAGATGATTGCTGTTCACATGCTGTGTGTATCGACTGCATCTCTCTCTTGCCTTTTCTTCAAGGGTTCTTTGAGGCAGGTTTTCTTCACTCGAGCTCAATCAATCTCCTTTCTCGTCAGTGGTCTCTGTGTAGCACACAAACAAAATGACCACGTTACGACATCTGAACACATTAGGACGAGGAGAGCGAGCGGTAGTGTACATTCAAACACTGTCTCAGACCCCAGCACAGTCAGCATCAACATACTACACTTTGGAAAGACACATAGAAAAAAAACCCTTTCAACACTTTTCAACACATTTTGAGAGCTTTTAACACATTTTGAGAGCTTTTAACACATTTTGAGAGCTTTTAACACATTTTGAGAGCTTTTCAATACAGTACACAATGAGCCAGAGGTTTCTGACTATGTTTGTGTATTGCCCCCTTTGCTCTGTTTGTTGTTTGTAAATGATTGTAAATATTTATCACTTCTTGTTCATATTGTGAGTAGTGTGTAGTAGGGTGTTTGACGCCATTTGTGTTTGTGTGTTCACTTTGTTTCTCCTGGTGATCACTAGTGAGGGAGTTAGGGAAGATCTGTGTCTTTTGTTTCACTTTGTTTCTCCTGGTTATCACTAGTGAGGGAGTTAGGGAAGATCTGTGTCTTTTGTTTCACTTTGTTTCTCCTGGTGATCACTAGTGAGGGAGTTAGGGAAGATCTGTGTCTTTTGTTTCACTTTGTTTCTCCTGGTTATCACTAGTGAGGGAGTTAGGGAAGATCTGTGTCTTTTGTTTCACTTTGTTTCTCCTGGTGATCACTAGTGAGGGAGATAGGGAAGATCTGTGTCTTTTGTTTCACTTTGTTTCTCCTGGTTATCACTAGTGAGGGAGTTAGGGAAGATCTGTGTCTTTTGTTTCACTTTGTTTCTCCTGGTGATCACTAGTGAGGGAGTTAGGGAAGATCTGTGTCTTTTGTTTCACTTTGTTTCTCCTGGTGATCACTAGTGAGGGAGATAGGGAAGATCTGTGTCTTTTGTTTCACTTTGTTTCTCCTGGTTATCACTAGTGAGGGAGTTAGGGAAGATCTGTGTCTTTTGTTTCACTTTGTTTCTCCTGGTGATCACTAGTGAGGGAGTTAGGGAAGATCTGTGTCTTTTGTTTCACTTTGTTTCTCCTGGTTATCACTAGTGAGGGAGTTAGGGAAGATCTGTGTCTTTTGTTTCACTTTGTTTTGGGGAGGTAAGGTAGTGTGTGTGTCTCTCAGCTAGTCCCCTTTTTTGTTTGTTGTGTTGGCCTTGTCAACGCCTGACGTTTAAAACACGCCGCTCAATAAAAAGAAACTAAACGAGAACGACAGTTTCTCATTTGCCTCTCTGTTACAGTCGGACCCTAGACCCGGCCGTAACAGAATACAGTAACAACAACCCGTAAAAACTACCTCCATACTCTTACAGAGTAAAGTACTTACTTCCTTTACTTTACAACAAGTACAATAACAACCTGTAAAAACTACCTCCATACTCTTACTGAGTAAAGTACTTACTTCCTTTACTTTACAACAAGTACAATAACAACCTGTAAAACTACCTCCATACTCTTACTGAGTAAAGTACTTACTTCCTTTACTTTACAACAAGTACAATAACAACCAGTAAACACAACCTCCATACTCTTACTGAGTAAACTACTTACTTCCTTTACTTTACAACACGTACAATAACAACCTGTAAAAACTACCTCCATACTCTTACTGAGTAAAGTACTTACTTCCTTTACTTTACAACAAGTACAATAACAACCCGTAAAAACTACCTCCATACTCTTACTGAGTAAAGTACTTACTTCCTTTACTTTACAACACGTACAATAACAACCTGTAAAAACTACCTCCATACTCTTACAGAGTAAACTACTTACTTCCTTTACTTTACAACACGTACAATAACAACCTGTAAAAACTACCTCCATACTCTTACTGAGTAAAGTACTTACTTCCTTTACTTTACAACAAGTACAATAACAACCTGTAAAAACTACCTCCATACTCTTACTGAGTAAAGTACTTACTTCCTTTACTTTACAACAAGTACAATAACAACCTGTAAAAACTACCTCCATACTCTTACTGAGTAAAGTACTTACTTCCTTTACTTTACAACAAGTACAATAACAACAACCCGTAAAAACTACCTCCATACTCTTACTGAGTAAACTACTTACTTCCTTTACTTTACAACACGTACAATAACAATAACCTGTAAAAACTACCTCCATACTCTTACAGAGTAAAGTACTTACTTCCTTTACTTTACAAGTACAATAACAACAACCCGTAAAAACTACCTCCATACTCTTACAGAGTAAACTACTTACTTCCTTTACTTTACAACACGTACAATAACAATAACCTGTAAAAACTACCTCCATACTCTTACAGAGTAAAGTACTTACTTCCTTTACTTTACAAGTACAATAACAACAACCCGTAAAAACTACCTCCATACTCTTACAGAGTAAACTACTTACTTCCTTTACTTTACAACACGTACAATAACAATAACCTGTAAAAACTACCTCCATACTCTTACAGAGTAAAGTACTTACTTCCTTTACTTTACAAGTACAATAATAACAACCAGTAAAAACTACCTCCATACTCTTACTGAGTAAACTACTTATTTCCTTTACTTTACAACACGTACAATAACAATAACCTATAAACACTACCTCCATACTCTTACTGAGTAAAGTACTTATTTCCTTTACTTTACAACAAGTACAATAAGGAGAGTCTGTGATAGAAGGAGAGTCACTTAGTAAAGGAGAATTAGTGATGGAGGGAGAGTCAGTGGGACAGGGAGAGTCAGTGATGGAGGGAGAGTCAGTGATGGAGGGAGAGTCAGTGATGGAGGGAGAGTCAGTGATGGAGGGAGAATCAGTGATGGAGGGAGAGTCAGTGATAGAGGGAGAGTCAGTGATAGGGGGAGAGTCAGTGATGGAGGGAGAGTCAGTGATAAGGGGAGAGTCAGTGATGGAGGGAGAATCAGTGATAGGGGGAGAGTCAGTGATGGAGGCAGAGTCAGTGATGGAGGGAGAGTCAGTGATGGAGGGAGATTCAGTGATGGAGGGAGAATCAGTGATGGAGGCAGAGTCAGTGATGGAGGGAGAGTCAGTGATAGAGGGAGAGTCAGTGATAGAGGGAGAGTCAGTGATGGAGGCAGAGTCAGTGATGGAGGGAGAGTCAGTGATGGAGGGAGAATCAGTGATGGAGGGAGAGTCAGTGATGGAGGCAGAGTCAGTGATGGAGGGAGAGTCAGTGATAGAGGGAGAGTCAGTGATGGAGGCAGAGTCAGTGATGGAGGGAGAGTCAGTGATAGAGGGAGAGTCAGTGATGGAGGGATTGTTGGTTATAGAGAGAGTCAGTGATTGAGGGATTATAGGTTATAGAGAGAGAGTCAGTGATGGAGGGATTGTTGGTTATAGAGAGAGTCAGTGATTGAGGGATTGTTGGTTATAGAGAAAGAGTCAGTGATGGAGGGATTGTTGGTTATAGAGAGAGTCAGTGATTGAGGGATTATAGGTTATAGAGAGAGAGTCAGTGATGGAGGGATTGTTGGTTATAGAGAGAGAGTCAGTGATGGAGGGATTGTTGGTTATAGAGAGAGAGTCAGTGATTGAGGGATTGTTGGTTATAGAGAGAGAGTCAGTGATGGAGGGATTGTTGGTTATAGAGAGAGAGTCAGTGATGGAGGGATTGTTGGTTATAGAGAGAGTGTCAGTGATTGAGGGATTGTTGGTTATAGAGAGAGAGTCAGTGATTGAGGGATTGTTGGTTATAGAGAGGGAGTCAGTGATGGAGGGAGAGTTAATGATGAAGGAAGAGTAAGAGAGGGACGGTTTCTGATGGAGGGAGACTCAGTGGGACAGGGAGAGTCCGTGATGGAGGTAGAGTATGTGATGGAGGTAGAGTCAGTGATGGAGGGAGAGTCAGTGATGGAGGGAGAATCAGTGATGGAGGGAGAGTCAGTGATGGAGGGAGAGTCAGTGATGGAGGGAGAGTCAGTGAGTCAGTGTTCTCCATATAAACATTCAGATTTCGTAACTGAACAGAGTTAAGAAGCTATAATCTGATTAGATTAAATTATACTGATGTGTGTTTTATGTATGTGTGTTTATCATCGCCCCCTGGTGTCTGAATTAAAATACTGCATCACACATTTAAAACCAAAGGAAGGTGCTACTTCCCATAAACAATAATAAGACTGTCTGAAATCTTCTACTCAGACACTACATACTAGATTGGACCCAGTGTGCACTGCTGGACTGGTAGTGTGTAGTATCTACACAACCTCAGAGTTTATGGTGTTTTCTGGGTGTCTGATGTGAAGTGTTGTGATTGGTTGGGATGTAATTAGTATATTTTGTGACATACGTAATAAAGTAATTAGCATACTGTCTCAGATGTTCTCACCATGAATGAAAACTAGTACTGAACTACTCTGAACTAAAAAGTAGAACTAAACATCTGATGAAATCTGCTATGTTCAGATGTAAAAGGTCTTGTTAGAACTTCATATATCATAAGATGAAGCTCCAATAAACAAATATGCTTACGTTTGAAACATTAAATGAATGTACTCAGATTATCTGTCTACAGTATCAAACAGGTGCAGCTTCTTGGTTGATCAAGCTTAGTTTGGAGCTCCAAGCCTCTCATTCATGTTAAGTCAGGAAATTAGCATATTACTGCATCAGTAACGACTAAAAGATAACATCAGTGTGAGAACCAGTCCTGAAATAGTAGTAGCTCTTGTAAATCACTGTATCTTTTATATTTGGGTCGTGCAGTTTGTCTCAGTTCTTTTTCAGTGTGAAGGGACTGTAGGCGGGGCTAATGCGTGTTCTCCACCCACTGCGATGCTGATACTTATTCTGTGGTACTAGTTTTCTCAGTCATCATAGAAATCTCTTCAATTTAAGTGTTTTTCTCTCCTCACCATCACCGAGAAGCCCTTTCACATTCCATCCCTTATAAAGCTTGGTCGAGTAAACTGTATGAGTAGATGGTGTTTGAATGTTTCTGTAGTTAGATTAGATGGGGGAGAGGAGAAGCTTGGTCGAGTAGACTGTATGGTTAGATTAGATGGGGGAGAGGAGAAGCTTGGTTGAGTAGACTGTATGAGTAGATGGTGTTTGAATGTTTCTGTGGTTAGATTAGATGAGAGGAGAAGCTTGGTTGAGTAGACTGTATGAGTAGATGGTGTTTGAATGTTTCTGTGGTTAGATAAGATGGGGGAGAGGAGAAGCTTGGTCGAGTAGACTATGAGTAGATGGTGTTTAAATGTTTCTGTGGTTAGATTAGATGGGGGAGAGGAGAAGCTTGGTCGAGTAGACTGTATGAGTAGATGGTGTTTGAATGTTTCTGTGGTTAGATTAGATGAGAGGAGAAGCTTGGTTGAGTAGACTGTATGAGTAGATGGTGTTTGAATGTTTCTGTGGTTAGATTAGATGGGGGAGAGGAGAAGCTTGGTTGAGTAGACTGTATGAGTAGATGGTGTTTGAATGTTTCTGTGGTTAGATTAGATGAGAGGAGAAGCTTGGTTGAGTAGACTGTATGAGTAGATGGTGTTTAAATGTTTCTGTGGTTAGATTAGATGGGGGAGAGGAGAAGCTTGGTCGAGTAGACTGTATGAGTAGATGGTGTTTGAATGTTTCTGTGGTTAGATTAGATGGGGAGAGGAGAAGCTTGGTTGAGTAGACTGTATGAGTAGACGGTGTTTAAATGTTTCTGTGGTTAGATTAGATGGGGGAGAGGAGAAGCTTGGTTGAGTAGACTATGAGTAGATGGTGTTTGAATGTTTCTGTGGTTAGATTAGATGGGGGAGAGGAGAAGCTTGGTTGAGTAGACTGTATGAGTAGATGGTGTTTGAATGTTTCTGTGGTTAGATTAGATGAGAGGAGAAGCTTGGTTGAGTAGACTATGAGTAGATGGTGTTTGAATGTTTCTGTGGTTAGATTAGATGGGGGAGAGGAGAAGCTTGGTTGAGTAGACTGTATGAGTAGATGGTGTTTGAATGTTTCTGTGGTTAGATTAGATGGGGAGAGGAGAAGCTTGGTTAAGTAGACTATGAGTAGATGGTGTTTGAATGTTTCTGTGGTTGGATTAGATGGGGGAGAGGAGAAGCTTGGTTGAGTAGACTGTATGAGTAGACGGTGTTTAAATGTTTCTGTGGTTAGATTAGATGGGGGAGAGGAGAAGCTTGGTTGAGTAGACTATGAGTAGATGGTGTTTGAATGTTTCTGTGGTTAGATTAGATGAGAGGAGAAGCTTGGTTGAGTAGACTATGAGTAGATGGTGTTTGAATGTTTCTGTGGTTAGATTAGATGGGGGAGAGGAGAAGCTTGGTTGAGTAGACTGTATGAGTAGATGGTGTTTGAATGTTTCTGTGGTTAGATTAGATGAGAGGAGAAGCTTGGTTGAGTAGACTATGAGTAGATGGTGTTTAAATGTTTCTGTGGTTAGATTAGATGGGGGAGAGGAGAACCCTGGTTGAGTAGACTGTATGAGTAGATGGTGTTTGAATGTTTCTGTGGTTAGATTAGATGAGAGGAGAAGCCTGGTTGAGTAGACTGTATGAGTAGATGGTGTTTGAATGTTTCTGTGGTTAGATTAGATGAGAGGAGAAGCCTGGTTGAGTAGACTGTATGAGTAGATGGTGTTTGAATGTTTCTGTGGTTAGATTAGATGAGAGGAGAAGCTTGGTTGAGTGGACTGTATGAGTAGATGGTGTTTGAATGTTTCTGTGGTTAGATTAGATGGGGGAGAGGAGAAGCTTGGTCGAGTAGACTATGAGTAGATGGTGTTTGAATGTTTCTGTGGTTAGATTAGATGAGAGGAGAAGCTTGGTTGAGTAGACTGTATGAGTAGATGGTGTTTGAATGTTTCTGTGGTTAGATTAGATGGGGAGAGGAGAAGCTTGGTCGAGTAGACTGTATGAGTAGATGGTGTTTAAATGTTTCTGTGGTTAGATTAGATGGGGAGAGGAGAAGCTTGGTCGAGTAGACTGTATGAGTAGATGGTGTTTGAATGTTTCTGTGGTTAGATTAGATGGGGGAGAGGAGAAGCTTGGTCGAGTAGACTGTATGAGTAGATGGTGTTTGAATGTTTCTGTGGTTAGATTAGATGGGGGAGAGGAGAAGCTTGGTTGAGTAGACTGTATGAGTAGATGGTGTTTGAATGTTTCTGTGGTTAGATTAGATGAGAGGAGAAGCTTGGTTGAGTAGACTATGAGTAGATGGTGTTTGAATGTTTCTGTGGTTAGATTAGATGGGGGAGAGGAGAAGCTTGGTTGAGTAGACTGTATGAGTAGATGGTGTTTAAATGTTTCTGTGGTTAGATTAGATGGGGGAGAGGAGAAGCTTGGTCGAGTAGACTGTATGAGTAGATGGTGTTTGAATGTTTCTGTGGTTAGATTAGATGGGGGAGAGGAGAAGCTTGGTTGAGTAGACTGTATGAGTAGATGGTGTTTGAATGTTTCTGTGGTTAGATTAGATGGGGGAGAGGAGAAGCTTGGTTGAGTAGACTATGAGTAGATGGTGTTTGAATGTTTCTGTGGTTAGATTAGATGAGAGGAGAAGCTTGGTTGAGTAGACTGTATGAGTAGATGGTGTTTAAATGTTTCTGTGGTTAGATTAGATGGGGGAGAGGAGAAGCTTGGTTGAGTAGACTGTATGAGTAGATGGTGTTTGAATGTTTCTGTGGTTAGATTAGATGAGAGGAGAAGCTTGGTTGAGTGGACTGTATGAGTAGATGGTGTTTGAATGTTTCTGTGGTTAGATTAGATGGGGAGAGGAGAAGCTTAGTTGAGTAGACTATGAGTAGATGGTGTTTGAATGTTTCTGTGGTTAGATTAGATGGGGAGAGGAGAAGCTTGGTTGAGTAGACTGTATGAGTAGACGGTGTTTAAATGTTTCTGTGGTTAGATTAGATGGGGGAGAGGAGAAGCTTGGTTGAGTAGACTATGAGTAGATGGTGTTTGAATGTTTCTGTGGTTAGATTAGATGAGAGGAGAAGCTTGGTCGAGTAGACTGTATGAGTAGATGGTGTTTGAATGTTTCTGTGGTTAGATTAGATGGGGAGAGGAGAAGCTTGGTCGAGTAGACTGTATGAGTTGATGGTGTTTAAATGTTTCTGTGGTTAGATTAGATGAGAGGAGAAGCTTGGTTGAGTAGACTGTATGAGTAGATGGTGTTTGAATGTTTCTGTGGTTAGATTAGATGGGGGAGAGGAGAAGCTTGGTTGAGTAGACTGTATGAGTAGATGGTGTTTAAATGTTTCTGTAGTTAGATTAGATGGGGGAGAGGAGAAGCTTGGTTGAGTAGACTGTATGAGTAGATGGTGTTTGAATGTTTCTGTGGTTAGATTAGATGAGAGGAGAAGCTTGGTTGAGTAGACTATGAGTAGATGGTGTTTAAATGTTTCTGTGGTTAGATTAGATGAGGAAGAGGAGAAGCTTGGTTGAGTAGACTGTATCAGTAGATGGTGTTTGAATGTTTCTGTGGTTAGATTAGATGAGGAAGAGGAGAAGCTTGGTTGAGTAGACTGTATGAGTAGATGGTGTTTAAATGTTTCTGTGGTTGGATTAGATGAGGAAGAGGAGAAGCTTGGTTGAGTAGACTGTATGAGTAGATGGTGTTTGAATGTTTCTGTGGTTAGATTAGATGAGGAAGAGGAGAAGCTTGGTTGAGTAGACTGTATCAGTAGATGGTGTTTGAATGTTTCTGTGGTTAGATTAGATGAGGAAGAGGAGAAGCTTGGTTGAGTAGACTGTATCAGTAGATGGTGTTTAAATGTTTCTGTGGTTGGATTAGATGAGGAAGAGGAGAAGCTTGGTTGAGTATACAGTGAGAGCAGAAGAGTTTGCTTTGATTCTCTCATAGTCAATAAAACATTATAGAATTTTACAGTAAAATAACAGGTTTAAAATCTTTTTTTACCAGTCAATGGAGCGACTGTAGGGAGAACAGCATCTCTACTGTTACTACTGAGGTCTCAGTTCACTGTTAACTACACTATGTAAACGCAGGACAATGCTTCAGAGAACTCCATAACGCTGTGTGTAACTGCCTACATGGGCAGTTTATATTTTAGCATAACTCACCTTTCATTTTGGTTCCTACCCTGCAAAGACATTAAAAACTGAGGCGGATCTATATATCTTTAAGGGTTTCCAGGGGGACCCATTATATGCACGGACAATACAAGTAGTAGAGAGTTTGACACGTTTTTTCTACAGTTAAATATAAGTGTTTAAAAGTGTTTTCACCTGTCAAGGAACGCTTCAAAGGAAGCCATACCCTCCCTGTGTTATTTAATGCAGCCAATGAGGTTTGTTTTCTGCTTTTGCATGTTATTGTTTTAAGTGACATTGAAATGATTGTATTGCCGCTGCTACTGCTAATACGCATGTGGCTTTAAGTACATGGAAAGCTTAATTTAAAACAGTTTCTAGTATAAATGGAAACGTATATGCAAAGACACTAAGAGCTAATTCATAGTGAATAAATAACACTTATAGTTTTACAAGACAAGAAGGTTCAAATTATATTATAGTCTATGGTTAAACAGTATTTTATATTGGAGTTTAATTAAGACATGTTGTAAAATTGTACATTGTTGTTTATTTATTTTGTGATTTTATATTACAGTTCTCACGTTTAGGAATAAACCCTAATCAGTGCAGTTAAGAACAGTTGTGCTGTCATCATTATATCAGAGGGAGGCACACTGTGTAATCTGGGTCATACTCCTGTTAAATACTATATTATTACTCCACCTCTAATCTTACTCTACATCCCTCTTTCACATTGAGTGACGGTTCTGTATCTCTCAGCTTATCCAGAAATGTCTGTCCTTTAGGGCCGACTTAAAACTCGACTCCTACTTCTCACCTGTAGAGAACGTCAGGAGTGAGAAATACCAATTCCCCAAAATTCTGCTTTAGACAAGCTGCTATGAACACAAAACCTTACAGTAACTCAACAATGATGCTGAATGCATTTATACAAACCATGTCTGTGCTTACAAGTTACCTTTTTCCTTCTACCTTTCACTCTTCTTTCAATGAAGATCATCACCTGTGGTCCAGCTTCAACAAGAACTTTGATAGCAGAGGCCTAATAATGATTCACATTCACTCTGCAATCACCTGGAAGGTTTTGGGTAAAAATATATGTTAATTTTATATTATTACCATAAATCATCATGCATAACAAACAAAAACAATTAAAACAAACATTAGTTTACTTACTGTATTTGACTGGAAGCGGACAGACCATCCAGTCTTGAACTTTACAACCGTGGGTCTCTGCTATACAACCTCTCCACAGTTGTGTGAGAAGAATCTCTCCATTTTCAGTTTTACAGCCACTTTACTGTCACGCTTTATTTGCTGCAGACAATAATACAAAAACAAGAAGAGAGTTCATCAGTTTTTAATTCTCTGTAGATTCTGAAGAACATGCATGAGCATATATACCACTGAAAAGTTGTTCATCAGTCTGGCTTTGGAGTTTCATTTTCAGCATTCTTGTATGTGTGATTTAGAAATGTACTCCAAATCAAATGTGGATCCACGTATGGACATGGACGGAGAGAACTGACATGAGTCTTAAAAAGTATCAACAATAAGTACCTGCTAGGTAGTGACACAGCACAGTCTTTCCCCTGATACATTATAGACCTAAACACAGAGCAATGTAGAGCATTAGGACACACAACAGTAAACAAAACACAAATAATGACCATCAGATTGTGTAGATATTAAACAAACTATTAGTTACCAACACGAGGAGATGCTGCAGACAGCTTGATAATTACATCTAATCCAAAAGCGAAGATACAAATAAATCAATTAAAATAAAAACAAAGACTTAATCATAGTTAGTAAAAGATCAAATCATGTAAACAAACGTTCACTAGCACTAAAACGTGTTACACACTGTTTAGCACTTAGTCTTATTTACTGCAGCCATTTTCAGTTGGGGTGAAGTAACAAACACATACTGAAGCAGTTAAATATGTTTTAAAGACACTGATGTTCTATTAAGATATTTCACAGATCAGAGATCAGTAGGACTGTGAATGAAACGCTCGTCCGTTGATAAAATGAATTGTGTTTGAACCACTGCAGTATAAGGAACACCACAGAGTTTTCTAGAATCGACTCCCACTCTCGACTCCTGTTGTATGAATCTATGAAATCGACTACTTTAACCAAGAGCAGGAGATTAAGGGACATAACAGAGATTAAGCCATACTAAATGTAATTTATCCTCATTTGACTTGTTTAGCTTCTTATTCGACTTTTCCAGTCCACCTTAAGTGATGCAGCAGTTATCTTAATGTTGAATCTGTGCTAGAGCGTAACTGCAGCTGTGTTTAAGGTGGAACGGTAATTAAACAGACGTCCTCCGTCACAACGTCCCTCAAGCTGGTTACAGTTAACAAACACGGAGTCGACAGAGTCGCGAATTCGACTCCCAGCGTTTCGACTCTTACAGTCATTCGTCCAGAGCCAGTCCAAATCCCAGACAAGCTGGATTCAAAGAATCGACTCTTCAGCACTAGTCAACGTTCATGTCTGGGTTTTAGCCTTGACTGTACTGACTGAGTCCGTCCTTCTTTGTTTGTTTATTTAGTTCTTTATTTACTTATTTATTTGTATTATTATTATTACTTATTTTATATTTTCCCCTTTTTTCTTTTTTTTTCTCTCCTCTTTTTCCTCTCTTTTAATAAAAATGAACAAAAATAGGCTATCGAAACCTATAGAGAAGTTCTTGTAAAAGCAAATATGTTTGGTACATCAGTGAATTCAGATCACCATTTCGATTGCGAAAATTTCCAGACATGACAGGTAAAAAAAAAATTTAAAAAAAAAATAAATAAATAAATAAAAGTTCTGAGTATAAACTCCTCAGTTCTGATTCTAGAACTTGTGGTGAGAAGTCGAGATGAAGCAGCTGCAGTTGATAAGATGGTGTTATAGGTTTTACACAAACGAAGAAAAACAAAGTTTAATGCCACTCTGCTCTAATGTTAGCGAGCTAACTAATCTAGCTAATACTAGAATCTACTGCCCAAAGCTAAACTGGCCCTTTTAGCAGATCTCCTAGATAAACTGTGGGGTTTTATAGGATGTTTCTTGTTATGAACCCACATCCTCGTCACTTCTCAGTCAGACAACGGCTGAAGAAGTTAGTTAGCTATCTAGCTAAGGCTGCTCTGGCGCTAGCTGAGACTAACTATGTTCGTTTTAGCTGAGCAGCACATAAAAACAGCAACAACTGAAACATGAAGATGTGTCTTCACAGCCAGAAACATCCTATAAACCCCACAGTTCATCAAGAAGATCCACAAAGAACCAGTTTATCTTTTAACCAGTGGGGCTAACGTTAGCTGGGTTATCTAACATTAGAGTTCAGCGGTACAAACTCTGATTTTCTTCATTGGTGTAAGAATTATAATCACCCCGTCAGCTCCAGCCGTTTCATCTCCACTTTCTCACCACAAGGAAACTTCTAGAATCAGCACCGAGGAGGTTCTGAACTCCAACTGAAAGACTTCTTAACCCACAGAGCTGCACTCAGACCGGCTACATACGTTAAAACATGTTTTCTTACGTGATATATTCAGTGTACGTGCAGGAGATCAGTCCACTGAGCTGAACCTCCTCTGTGTCCAGACTCCAGAGCTCGGCTCGCGGGTGGAAAATAATCCGGTGACCGTTATTCGCTCGCAGACAGACAGAGCGGCTCGCGCAGCAGCAGCACTCAAACCGATCGTAGATCAGTATTAACCGCTGATGCGTGAACAGCTGCCATTGGCCACGTTACGGTTCACGTTAACCAATTAGACTCGAAGCAATAAGTGAAACAGCCAATAGCAACTCCATCAGGGTGGTCGCGTAGCAACCGTAGTAGAAGGTGATTTTAAGAAGTGTGTATTGAGTTTTATTTATTCTCTGTTATATTTAATTGTCTGGTTAACTTGTGTTTCCACTGCAGTGAATGAAATATAATGTTATAACTGTATAACTTATATTTTAGAGTCATTCCGTTACAGTCTATGATCTTAAAATGAACCACCCCCTCCTCAGTATCTCCATCTCAGCTGCTGGAGATCCAGTCTTATATCTCTCTGGAGTATTGATCAGATTAATCAATACATTTAATGATCTGTATGATCAGAACAGTGATGTGAGTGAGTGGTGATGTGTATTCAGTCTTATGTCTCTCTGGAGTATTGATCAGATTAATCAATACATTTAATGATCTGTATGCTCAGAACAGTGATGTGAGTGAGTGGTGATGTGTGTTTAGTCTTATATCTCTCTGAAGTATTGATCAGATTAATCAATACATTTAATGATCTGTATGATCAGAACAGTGATGTGAGTGAGTGGTGATGTGTGTTTAGTCTTATATCTCTCTGAAGTATTGATCAGATTAATCAATACATTTAATGATCTGTATGATCAGAACAGTGATGTGAGTGAGGGCTGATGTGTGTTCAGTCTTATATCTCTCTGGAGTATTGATCAGATTAATCAATACATTTAATGATCTGTATGATCAGAACAGTGATGTGAGTGAGGGCTGATGTGTGTTCAGTCTTATATCTCTCTGGAGTATTGATCAGATTAATCAATACATTTAATGATCTGTATGATCAGAACAGTGATGTGAGTGAGTGGTGATGTGTGTTCACTCTCAGAGTGTAATGATGTTGTACAGACACACAGAGGTGTAATGAGGGAGGTTCTCCACTGGGGGGCAGACTTCATCTAGATTGAACTGAACACTCAAACACTTGAGTTGAGTGTGAAGGAGAAGCTGAAGGAGAGAGAAGATCTGGTTCAGACATGATGAAGACTCTACAGCAGACTTTGAACCAGATGCTGCTTCAGTTCAGCACTGTCTGCTGTTCTGTGTCTTCTTTATCTTCTTTATGGAGCACAAACAGTTCAACCAGACTCTCTAAAGAGCTTCACGTTAGAGTCCACCTCTAACATCTTTCATCTTCAGCAGGTTGAAATGTGCTGATCTGTCCAGTTACACACCTGCAGGAGACCCTCCACTCTGATCTCCTATTAGAAGCCCTCTGGTTGGTGGAGTGTGTGAAGTCTCTGTGTTGGTACCTGAACACCGAGTCCTGTTTACTTTGTACTGGTTTCCTGTTCTGGGCGTGGCTTTGTATCCTGATTAAAGTGGATCTGCTGATGATGTTACCTGCTGGTGTTGGAGTCCTGCATGTTCTCAGGACTCTTAGTGCTGGACCCCCTCTGATGATCTGAAATGTGTTTAAAGTGATGTTGGACGTTCAGGTTGATCAGATTCTATTAGACTGTAATGTAGAATCACAGTAAGAGGGTAAAGAGAGATCAGACTGAAACTACACACTCACACACAAAGAAGAAGCAGCTTTGATCTCTGGAGATTAAACAACTGTGCTATTGTCCTGATCTTCACTCCTCTGATCTTCAGTCCTCTGATATTCTATCACATCCACTGATACATGTAGGTGGAGTCTATTATTAATTAATTAATTAATTTATTTATTTATTTCAGGTATGTGTTCTACACAGTCCGTCTCTCCACTGGAGAACTAAACTCAGGTAGATGTTGTTGAAGGTGAGACAGTTACTCTCTCCTGCAGGTATGAGTACAGTGGTACTGTGAACAGTCTGTACTGGTACCGTCAGTCTCCTGGATCCAGACCAGAGTATCTACTGATGATACTTCTAACTAAAGCTGTGAACTACACAACTCCACCTTCTCCAGCACTGGATGTTAAAGTGGATGTAGGTAATGAAAGAGTGGAGGTGAAGATCTGATCTGCTGCAGCCCACAGTGACAGGAAACCCACATACACTGGACAGGAACCTGTGTAGATGTAGCAGCTCAGCTCAGGTTACTCATAGTCTACAGATTGTGTAGCTACAATAATAAAACCCTGAAAGCTTCACAGCAGAAGAAAAAGATTCTAAGAACAGTCTGTTTATTAAACTACTCATCTTCAGTGAACACTGTATCATTACTGTATACAGAATATCTGTACATACTCCATCTACCACAAGGTGGCAGCACTGTAACGTTCCTTCATCTCAGTTCCTCTCCAACATCCTGAACTTCATCATTCCTGCTGTGTTAGAATGAAAACCTCCATGAAGAGAGAAGAAGAGTTCAGTTCTTGTTTCTGTGGAAACAGCTGCACATTAATAACAGACGTTCTAGGTACGTGTCTTGGTGAGAACTGATCATCCTGATCGTCCAACAGTGATGAGTTTGAGTTCATCCTGAACAGACTGAGTGTTGGTGAAGGACATAATGAATCTGGGGACAGATCTGAAGCTCACTGTGACTCTTCAACAAGCTGATCTTCACTGATGATCCAGAAGCTGCAGGTCTCTGTGGTGGAACACTGAGCTGTGAACTCTAATCTGACTCTCAGTTCCACTAATGATCTCCACAAACCTCAAACTCTGAACCTCTGCTCTCTACAGGTGTGACTCTAATAAGATGTGAGGAGCTCTGAAACACTAAAGGGCAGCAGTGATGTGATGATGATGTGAGCAGAGCTGAGAATCTGCTCAGAGGCTGAACTCCTGTTTAGTTCAGTTCAGATAAGAACCGATAGGAGAGAGTTTAAGAGTAGAACTACTGACACTGTTCTGAACACTGGAGCATCTGCTGAAGATAGCAGTGCTGATAAGTGCACTGTGTTCTGGTAGGAGAGCTGATCTTCTCTATGAACTACATGGAAATATGAGTATATATGAGTATGAGTTACTATCAGAGTCATTACTCTTCTGATTTGATCATGTCTTATTATTTCAGTCTGCAGGAGATACGACTCTGTTACACCATCTACAGACTTACTGACCACCACTGAAGCAGATTCAGCACTTCTGACCTGCAAGTTCAACACTGCTGATCAGTCACTGTATCTCTTCTGGTACAAACAGCAGAGGAACGGATCTCCTCAGTCTGTTCTGATCAACTGAACCTTTAGACCAGGACACACTGACCTGGAGTTTAAAGAGAGACTTAGTGCTAATCTAGACTCCAGACCCAGTTTAGTTCCACTGACCATCCAGAAGCTGCATGTCTGAGACTCTGTGAACTACTGAGCTCTGACGTCCACTGTGGTCTCAACAGCTTCACTCCTCGTACAGGAAGGTCAGGTGGAGGTCAGTCAGTGTGTGGGCAGCAGTACTTCTACAGTGAACAGTTTCAGAAATAAATAATTATTTATTAAAACACAAGTCGTACGAGACACAGTGGAGCAGCTGTTAGTCCACTCCCAGCTAATCCCAGCTCAACAGGTTCTGAGTTCTCTTCTATTAGAACATGTTAAACTAACACGACAGCTATTTATTAAACTTAATAGTGATTAATATGTTCAGTTAATGATTAGAACCTGTTACGCTGGAGCTTTAAAGCTTGTTTAGAATTTTCTATATTTCTACATGAATATGATCTAAAACATCATCAGAAAAAAAGTAGATCAACAGAACCCAGTTCCACAAACCAGACTCAGATATTTATTAACTTCCTGAAGAAAATCAGCCAGTGTTTTATATCTGTGAGGGGAAAAGTATGTGAACCTGTACTTTCAGATTGTTTACATGTTTGTTTGTTTATTAAACTTTAGTTCAGTTCTACATACCAGCTTGGAGGAGTGTAACGAGTTAAAGTAACTTTCTTCTTCACTTCTATGTTGAGATGAAAGAATAAACAGAAAGACGTCAGAGATGCTGGACATGTAAGTATTTAGATCTTTAGTGATGAACCAGATCCAGGATGTGAGTCTCCAGAGAGAAGAACTTTATCAGAACTTGTAGATACAGTATGATTTTAAACACATTGTTTCTATTGGAGGATCAATATGTTACAATTAATAACTCTAATAATAACACTAATAATAATAATAAAATAATAGAAATAATAATAGAAATGTACTGACATACAGAAATTCACCAGCGACAGTGTTTCTACAGTTAAAGTCACTATTAGACACTTTTCACTCTGGACTCACTGCTTGGATTTGCTAGTTTCCTAATTCAGACAGGTAGTGTAGGAGAGCTGTGATTGGTCCAATATCACTCCACCCTGTTTACCCTATAAAACCCCACCCAGCACTTATTTCTGAGGTAAACTAATCCAGTCTAACCAGTTTACAGTGAAAGCCAGTGCAGAGCCTGCTGTGTGAAGATCCTAAACAGAGAGAGAAGAACCCGGTTCTAGGTACGAACTAACAGAACTGATGATTAAAGACATTTCAGACACAGAGAGAGCAGAACATCACTGTGAAGCTCAGAGACTGAACTAGATTACAGAGAACAGCGTTTAGATGAAGCTCACTCGTAGACTTCACTAATTCTGTGTGTGTGTGTTTACAGGATCAGGTAGAACCTGAAGGAGAACCATGACCTCCAAAATGAGCTTCTCTGAGAAACCGGACTCACAGAAAGCTGAGAGGTGAGAGAATCATGTGATCTGGTGTAAAGACTGTATGTTCTCATCTACACCAACATGCAGGAACGTCTGTAGATCATGTCTGATGTTGGTTGTGTTCTAGACTGGATCAGGGTAAGAGATCTGACCCACCAGAACCCAGCTGTGTGTCCATGAAGAGTGACCAGTCAGAGCACAGAGATATAACCTTCAGAGCAGATAAGAGGTCTACTGATCTCAGGTAAGGATGATGTGACACTGAAGAATGTTTTAACTACAAAACAGTCGTAACACTATCTGAACTTCACCAGATGTTTGAGCACTGACTGTTTCCATGGTGACAGTTTTCATTCATTTTCAGCAGAACTTAAAAACACCAGCCAGTACACGACCAGCACACAAAGCTTTGATCAGTTCCACACACATAAAATCACTTTCTTCATTACAACACAAACAGACTGACTAAACTGCAGTAGATGTGTTTCAGTGGGACAGTTCTTAATGTTCCTCACTGATCTTCAGACTCTGGAACAACTGGACTACTAACACTAACACTTCAGTACTCATCTTAGTGCTGATCTTACTGCTCCTGCGTTTTCCATAGAGCTACTGCAGAAGAGATATAAACATTACTGTAATGTATCTCACACATTAAACATGTACCTG
This sequence comes from Megaleporinus macrocephalus, assembly GCA_021613375.1. NCBI lineage: Eukaryota > Metazoa > Chordata > Actinopteri > Characiformes > Anostomidae > Megaleporinus > Megaleporinus macrocephalus. The sequence continues at coordinate 6,492,706 of CM038724.1, forward strand.
TAGTGTGAACTTCATAGACTTGTTCATGATGTTTATACGTAAAGTCTGTTTGTTGTTGTGTAAGAGAGTTGTGTACCATGTCTCTGAAATAATATACAGCTAACGTTAGCTGTTCATGTTGAGCTGAGATGGTAGAAAGGACATTGTTGATGGTGTATAGTCTGTATTTACTGGTTAAAGAGTATAAAATCTGGTGAATATGAAGCAGAAAGCTGAGCTGAGACGGTAGAAAGGACATTGTTGATGGTGTATAGTCTGTATTTACTGGTTAAAGAGTATAAAATCTGGTGAATATGAAGCAGAAAGCTGAGCTGAGATGGTAGAAAGGACGTTGTTGATGGTGTATAGTCTGTATTTACTGGTTAAAGAGTATAAAATCTGGTGAATATGAAGCAGAAAGCTGAGCTGAGATGGTAGAAAGGACGTTGTTGATGGTGTATAGTCTGCATTTACTGGTTAAAGAGTATAAAATCTGGTGAATATGAAGCAGAAAGCTGAGCTGAGATGGTAGAAAGGACAATGTTGATGGTATATAGTCTGTATTTACTGGTTAAAGAGTATAAAATCTGGTGAATATGAAGAAGAAAGCTGAGCTGATAAGGTAGAAAGGATGTTGTTGATGGTATATAGTCTGCATTTACTGGTTAAAGAGTATAAAAAATCTGGTGAATATGAAGCAGAAAGCTGAGCTGAGATGGTAGAAAGGATGTTGTTGATGTTATATAGTCTGTATTTACTGGTTAAAGAGTATAAAATCTGGTGAATATGAAGCAGAAAGCTGAGCTGAGACGGTAGAAAGACGTTGTTGATGGTGTATAGTCTGTATTTACTGGTTAAAGAGTCTAAAATCTGGTGAATATGAAGCAGAAAGCTGAGCTGATACTGTAGAAAGAACGTGATCAGAACAGTTCTTCAGTTCTTTTTCATGTTGGACACTGGTTTTGGTGTGTTGCTCATAAAAAACCCAATATAAACACAAAACTACTGGAAATGAGAGAGCAGCTTTATTTCAGAAAGTAAATGTGTCAGAACTCAGAGTACAAGTAGTACATTTACTTCAGAACGACGTCATCTAACTGCTCACCGTATGACCATGAAGGACAGAGATGCAGTCTCACTTCCTGTTCTTCACTGCAGCAGTGTAGATAAATAAGACTCTGACTAAAATTCATTGGGTTTTTTCTAAATAGCAGATTACTGTACTATATACTACATACTGCACTATACTGTACACTGCATGGTGCTCTCCACAGTGCTATACAGTTTCCAGTGTACAGTGAAGTTGAGCTGAACTAAATGAGTGAAGGTAGCGTATGAGTGTTTCCTCACTTACAGTCCTACCTGAGTATCTCAGTGAGGTGAGTTAGAGCAGGTAAACCCTGCAGTGATGTGAATCTACAGAACATGGAGTGAGAAACTGATTTAGGGATTAAAATCTAATATTGAGTTTCACTTAGAAAGTTTCAGACGGTGTTGTAACATTAATAACATATCTAATAAATCCTACACAGAGCTGATCTTTATTTGATACACTATTATGTGTAGGTTGATTTTAACACTCTACTGATAATCTTCTGTTTTCTGATAGAGTCCAGAAGGAGAACTCAGATATTACCAGGAGACACATGGAGACTATTTTCAAGGTGTGTGTTTCTCTAAAATCTATGAACACTTCAGTTTATCTGGTTTATATTATTTCTAATGTCACATGTCTGATGTTTGTAGGAGAACATGTTTAGGAAATATGAACAGTAAATATTTTCAGGAGATGAACACTGTTAATAATGTATGATGTTCTACTAAAACAATACTACACTGTGTACACAGTTATTAGGAAAGTAAGTATTTGCGAGGGTGCGGCCTGTGGAGATCAACACCCTATATCAAGGTGTGCAAATACTTAGACAGCTTCCATTTCCTGCTGCAAAAAAGAGAAGAGATTAAACTGACTCTGAAAGCGACCTGGTACCTACTGTCCTCCAGTGCTGTCATATCCAGAACTGTAACTTCTCTAGAGGGCCCAGAAGTACCAGGTCATCAGAGCTCAGAGGCGTGGCCGAGGTAAGGAAGGCTGAAATCCGACCATCACTGAACAACGTTGAGACTGGATCACACATCTGAAGACCAATATTTCAAAGCTTTTATGGACTGATGAGCTAAGAGTGACTCTTGAAGGACCAGATGGATGGACCTGTGGCTGTATCAGTACTGCTGGATCAGCACATCTGAATCAGCAATACTGGATAAAGTAGCACTGGATCAGTAAGCCTGGTTCAGTATCGCTGGTTTAGTAATGCTGGATCAGTACCACTGGATCAGTAATGCTGGATCAGTACCACTGGATCAGTACCACTGGATCAGTACCACTGAATCAGTAATGCTGGATCAGTACCACTGGATCAGTACCACTGGATCAGTAATGCTGGGTCAGTACCACTGGATCAGTAATGCTGGATCAGTACCACTGGATCAGTAATGCTAGATCAGTACCACTGGATCGGTACCACTGGATCAGTAAGCCTGGTTCAGTATTGCTGGGTCAGTACCACTGGATCAGTAATGCTGGATCAGTACCACTGGATCAGTAATGCTAGATCAGTACCACTGGATCGGTACCACTGGATCAGTAAGCCTGGTTCAGTATTGCTGGTTTAGTAATGCTGGATCAGTACCACTGGATCAGTACCACTGAATCAGTAATGCTGGATCAGTACCACTGGATCAGTACCACTGGATCAGTAATGCTGGACCAGTAACGGGCACAGAACTCCACTTTTACACAGATGTCAGCAAGGTGAAGGTGGGCTACTGCTATAGGCTGGTATTATTAAAGATAAGCTAGATGGAGAACTTCTCAAACTGGAGATTTATGGTGAAGGAGAACAGGTCACCTCTCTGAACAGGGTCTGGGAGGCTGTGGTTGTTCAATAACAGATTAAGAAACTGACAGACTCCATGAACTGAAGGCTGTTATTAATGTTGCTGAAGAGAAAGGTGACTGTATTGGTCACTTTTTAATGTCAGAATAGTTTATTTGGAGATTTTCAGTTGTTCGTTTATTATTTTCCCTTTGGCATATGAAAATAAACAAGTGAGGAAATAGTTTTTCAATTAGTTTCATAATAACTATTTACACATAGAATTTAAATATTTAAATATTTGAGGTTTATTAATATTGTTGATTGACTGAGAGTGCTGTAATTTATCAATAATGAAATGATTCTACATAAAAATACAGTAGTGTAAACACAATAATCGTAATCAGGATCTGGAACACAAAGTCATCTCTCTGGTGAAGAATCAGCTGAAGAGGTTTGTGAAGCTGCTGAGTCTGGATTACCCAGCATGCTCTGAGAGAGAGTTGGAGGATGAGGAAGATCAGAGTGTCAGAGAGGGGGCGCTAAAGATCACACTGACCGTCCTGAGGAACATGAACCAGACTGACCTCGCTAACACACTCCAGAGCAGTAAGACATCAGGGTCATGTGATCACTCATCATATAAACTAATATAAAGAGTTTTAATGATCATGATAATATAATATTAATAATAATCATCACATAAACTAATATAAAGAGTTTTAATGATCACAAAAATATAATATTAATAATAATCATCATATAAACGAACATAAAGACTTTTAATGATCACAATAATATAATATTAATAATAATCAACATAACTAATATAAAGAGTTTTAATGATTACAATAACAGAATATTACTATTCTTACTGTTACTGTTAATAATAACCATCTATTAGATTCTTGTGTGATGTCACTAAAATGTCACAGCATTTGTAGCGATGCGGAAACTGAATTAAATTTTTTTGTTGTGTTTTTGTTTCTGTTTCTCTGTGTTTATCAGAACTGGCTCCTTCTAGTCATCAAACACTGAAATCAAAACTGAAGGAAAAGTTTCAGAAAGTTAATGAAGGAATCTCACAGCATGGAACCTCAACCCTTCTGAATGAGATCTACACAGAGCTCTATGTCACTGAGGGAGGAAGTGGAGAGGTCAATACCGAACATGAGGTCAGACAGATTGAGACCGTGTCCAGGAGACCAGCAACACAGGAGAAACCCATCAAATGTAATGACCTGTTTAAAGACAGACCCATCAGAAGTGTACTGACTAAAGGAGTTGCTGGAATTGGAAAAACAGTCTCTGTGCAGAAGTACATTCTGGACTGGACTGAAGGAAAAGCTAATCAGGACGTCCTCTTCATATTTCCACTTCCTTTTAGAGAGCTGAATCTGATGAAGGAGGAGAAGTTCAGTCTGGTGGAGCTTCTACATCACTTCTTCAGAGACACTAAAGAATTAAAACCAAGAGACTATGATCTCTACAAAGTCCTGTTCATTTTTGATGGTCTGGATGAGTGTCAACTTCCTCTAGACTTCCAGAACAATCAGAGCTTATTTGATGTAAGAGATTCAGCTTCAGTGGATGTTCTGCTGACAAACCTCATCAAGGGGAATCTGCTTCCCTCTGCTCTCCTCTGGATAACTACTCGACCAGCAGCAGCCAATCAGATCCCTCCTGAGTGTGTTGACCAGGTAACAGAGGTACGAGGGTTCAGTGACCCTCAGAAAGAAGAGTATTTCAGGAAGAGAGTCAGTGACGAGAACCTGGCCAATAAAATCATCTCACACATCAAGTCCTCAAGAAGCCTCTACATCATGTGCCACATCCCGGTCTTCTGTTGGATTGCAGCCACTGTTCTAGAGAGACTGCTGGGTGAAGCAAAGAGTGGAGAGATCCCCAAGACTCTGACTCAGATGTTCTCACAATTCCTGATCTTTCAGATCAAACACAAGGACCAGAAGTACCAGATAAACTGTGATCCTGATCTTCAGCAGACTAGAAAGAGTATTCTAGCACTGGGAAAACTGGCTTTCCAACAGCTGGAGAAAGGAAATCTGATCTTCTATGAGGAGGACCTGAGAGAGTGTAGCATTGATGTCAGAGAAGTGTCAGTGTACTCAGGAGTTTGTACCCAGATCTTCAGAGAGGAGTTTGGGCTGCACCTGGGGAAGGTGTTCAGCTTTGTACATCTGAGTGTTCAGGAATTTTTGGCTGCTTTATATAGATTTATTTTCTTCATTTCCAACAACAGAAATGTTCTGCTAACTGGACTTTCTAGTTTCTTCAGAAAGTCAACAATGTCAGATTTCCTCAGGTCTGAAGTGGACAAGGCCTTACAGAGTGAGAATGGACACCTGGACCTTTTCCTCCGCTTCCTTCTGGGTCTCTCACTGGAGTCCAATCAGACTCTATTACGAGGCCTACTGACCCAGACAGGAAGCAGCTCTCACAGCAAAGAGGAAACAGTCCAGTACATAAAGGAGAAGATCAGGAAGAATCCCTCTCCAGAGAAATCCATCAATCTGTTCCACTGTCTGAATGAACTGGATGATCATTCTCTAGTACAGGAAGTCCAGACATACCTGAACAGAGGAGGTTCTAGTGGTATCAGTGGAGCTAAACTCTCTCCTGCTCAGTGGTCAGCTGTAGCGTTTGTGATGCTGAACTCAGAAGAAGAGCTGGACAAGTTTGACCTGAGGAAATATTCTTTATCAGAGGAATGTCTTCTGAGACTGCTACCAGTGATCAAAGCATCCATGCTTGTTCATGTTGAGCTGAGATGGTAGAAAGGACATTGTTGATGGTGTATAGTCTGTATTTACTGGTTAAAGAGTATAAAATCTGGTGAATATGAAGCAGAAAGCTGAGCTGAGACGGTAGAAAGGACATTGTTGATGGTGTATAGTCTGTATTTACTGGTTAAAGAGTATAAAATCTGGTGAATATGAAGCAGAAAGCTGAGCTGAGATGGTAGAAAGGACGTTGTTGATGGTGTATAGTCTGTATTTACTGGTTAAAGAGTATAAAATCTGGTGAATATGAAGCAGAAAGCTGAGCTGAGATGGTAGAAAGGACGTTGTTGATGGTGTATAGTCTGCATTTACTGGTTAAAGAGTATAAAATCTGGTGAATATGAAGCAGAAAGCTGAGCTGAGATGGTAGAAAGGACGTTGTTGATGGTATATAGTCTGTATTTACTGGTTAAAGAGTATAAAAAATCTGGTGAATATGAAGCAGAAAGCTGAGCTGAGATGGTAGAAAGGATGTTGTTGATGTTATATAGTCTGTATTTACTGGTTAAAGAGTATAAAATCTGGTGAATATGAAGCAGAAAGCTGAGCTGAGACGGTAGAAAGACGTTGTTGATGGTGTATAGTCTGTATTTACTGGTTAAAGAGTCTAAAATCTGGTGAATATGAAGCAGAAAGCTGAGCTGATACGGTAGAAAGGACGTGATCAGAACAGTTCTTCAGTTCTTTTTCATGTTGGACACTGGTTTTGGTGTGTTGCTCATAAAAAACCCAATATAAACACAAAACTACTGGAAATGAGAGAGCAGCTTTATTTCAGAAAGTAAATGTGTCAGAACTCAGAGTACAAGTAGTACATTTACTTCAGAACGACGTCATCTAACTGCTCACCGTATGACCATGAAGGACAGAGATGCAGTCTCACTTCCTGTTCTTCACTGCAGCAGTGTAGATAAATAAGACTCTGACTAAAATTCATTGGGTTTTTTCTAAATAGCAGATTACTGTACTATATACTACATACTGCACTATACTGTACACTGCATGGTGCTCTCCACAGTGCTATACAGTTTCCAGTGTACAGTGAAGTTGAGCTGAACTAAATGAGTGAAGGTAGCGTATGAGTGTTTCCTCACTTACAGTTCTACCTGAGTATCTCAGTGAGGTGAGTTAGAGCAGGTAAACCCTGCAGTGATGTGAATCTACAGAACATGGAGTGAGAAACTGATTTAGGGATTAAAATCTAATATTGAGTTTCACTTAGAAAGTTTCAGACGGTGTTGTAACATTAATAACATATCTAATAAATCCTACACAGAGCTGATCTTTATTTGATACACTATTATGTGTAGGTTGATTTTAACACTCTACTGATAATCTTCTGTTTTCTGATAGAGTCCAGAAGGAGAACTCAGATATTACCAGGAGACACATGGAGACTATTTTCAAGGTGTGTGTTTCTCTAAAATCTATGAACACTTCAGTTTATCTGGTTTATATTATTTCTAATGTCACATGTCTGATGTTTGTAGGAGAACATGTTTAGGAAATATGAACAGTAAATATTTTCAGGAGATGAACACTGTTAATAATGTATGATGTTCTACTAAAACAATACTACACTGTGTACACAGTTATTAGGAAAGTAAGTATTTGCGAGGGTGCGGCCTGTGGAGATCAACACCCTATATCAAGGTGTGCAAATACTTAGACAGCTTCCATTTCCTGCTGCAAAAAAGAGAAGAGATTAAACTGACTCTGAAAGCGACCTGGTACCTACTGTCCTCCAGTGCTGTCATATCCAGAACTGTAACTTCTCTAGAGGGCCCAGAAGTACCAGGTCATCAGAGCTCAGAGGCGTGGCCGAGGTAAGGAAGGCTGAAATCCGACCATCACTGAACAACGTTGAGACTGGATCACACATCTGAAGACCAATATTTCAAAGCTTTTATGGACTGATGAGCTAAGAGTGACTCTTGAAGGACCAGATGGATGGACCTGTGGCTGTATCAGTACTGCTGGATCAGCACATCTGAATCAGCAATACTGGATCAGTACCACTGTATCAGTAAGCCTGGTTCAGTATCGCTGGTTTAGTAATGCTGGATCAGTACCACTGGATCAGTAATGCTGGATCAGTACCACTGGATCAGTACCACTGGATCAGTACCACTGAATCAGTAATGCTGGATCAGTACCACTGGATCAGTACCACTGGATCAGTAATGCTGGGTCAGTACCACTGGATCAGTAATGCTGGATCAGTACCACTGGATCAGTAATGCTAGATCAGTACCACTGGATCGGTACCACTGGATCAGTAAGCCTGGTTCAGTATTGCTGGGTCAGTACCACTGGATCAGTAATGCTGGATCAGTACCACTGGATCAGTAATGCTAGATCAGTACCACTGGATCGGTACCACTGGATCAGTAAGCCTGGTTCAGTATTGCTGGTTTACTAATGCTGGATCAGTACCACTGGATCAGTACCACTGAATCAGTAATGCTGGATCAGTACCACTGGATCAGTACCACTGGATCAGTAATGCTGGACCAGTAACGGGCACAGAACTCCACTTTTACACAGATGTCAGCAAGGTGAAGGTGGGCTACTGCTATAGGCTGGTATTATTAAAGATAAGCTAGATGGAGAACTTCTCAAACTGGAGATTTATGGTGAAGGAGAACAGGTCACCTCTCTGAACAGGGTCTGGGAGGCTGTGGTTGTTCAATAACAGATTAAGAAACTGACAGACTCCATGAACTGAAGGCTGTTATTAATGTTGCTGAAGAGAAAGGTGACTGTATTGGTCACTTTTTAATGTCAGAATAGTTTATTTGGAGATTTTCAGTTGTTCGTTTATTATTTTCCCTTTGGCATATGAAAATAAACAAGTGAGGAAATAGTTTTTCAATTAGTTTCATAATAACTATTTACACATAGAATTTAAATATTTAAATATTTGAGGTTTATTAATATTGTTGATTGACTGAGAGTGCTGTAATTTATCAATAATGAAATGATTCTACATAAAAATACAGTAGTGTAAACACAATAATCGTAATCAGGATCTGGAACACAAAGTCATCTCTCTGGTGAAGAATCAGCTGAAGAGGTTTGTGAAGCTGCTGAGTCTGGATTACCCAGCATGCTCTGAGAGAGAGTTGGAGGATGAGGAAGATCAGAGTGTCAGAGAGGGGGCGCTAAAGATCACACTGACCGTCCTGAGGAACATGAACCAGACTGACCTCGCTAACACACTCCAGAGCAGTAAGACATCAGGGTCATGTGATCACTCATCATATAAACTAATATAAAGAGTTTTAATGATCATGATAATATAATATTAATAATAATCATCACATAAACTAATATAAAGAGTTTTAATGATCACAAAAATATAATATTAATAATAATCATCATATAAACGAACATAAAGACTTTTAATGATCACAATAATATAATATTAATAATAATCAACATAACTAATATAAAGAGTTTTAATGATTACAATAACAGAATATTACTATTCTTACTGTTACTGTTAATAATAACCATCTATTAGATTCTTGTGTGATGTCACTAAAATGTCACAGCATTTGTAGCGATGCGGAAACTGAATTAAATTTTTTTGTTGTGTTTTTGTTTCTGTTTCTCTGTGTTTATCAGAACTGGCTCCTTCTAGTCATCAAACACTGAAATCAAAACTGAAGGAAAAGTTTCAGAAAGTTAATGAAGGAATCTCACAGCATGGAACCTCAACCCTTCTGAATGAGATCTACACAGAGCTCTATGTCACTGAGGGAGGAAGTGGAGAGGTCAATACCGAACATGAGGTCAGACAGATTGAGACCGTGTCCAGGAGACCAGCAACACAGGAGAAACCCATCAAATGTAATGACCTGTTTAAAGACAGACCCATCAGAAGTGTACTGACTAAAGGAGTTGCTGGAATTGGAAAAACAGTCTCTGTGCAGAAGTACATTCTGGACTGGACTGAAGGAAAAGCTAATCAGGACGTCCTCTTCATATTTCCACTTCCTTTTAGAGAGCTGAATCTGATGAAGGAGGAGAAGTTCAGTCTGGTGGAGCTTCTACATCACTTCTTCAGAGACACTAAAGAATTAAAACCAAGAGACTATGATCTCTACAAAGTCCTGTTCATTTTTGATGGTCTGGATGAGTGTCAACTTCCTCTAGACTTCCAGAACAATCAGAGCTTATTTGATGTAAGAGATTCAGCTTCAGTGGATGTTCTGCTGACAAACCTCATCAAGGGGAATCTGCTTCCCTCTGCTCTCCTCTGGATAACTACTCGACCAGCAGCAGCCAATCAGATCCCTCCTGAGTGTGTTGACCAGGTAACAGAGGTACGAGGGTTCAGTGACCCTCAGAAAGAAGAGTATTTCAGGAAGAGAGTCAGTGACGAGAACCTGGCCAATAAAATCATCTCACACATCAAGTCCTCAAGAAGCCTCTACATCATGTGCCACATCCCGGTCGGATTGGATTGTTGGATTGCAGCCACTGTTCTAGAGAGACTGCTGGGTGAAGCAAAGAGTGGAGAGATCCCCAAGACTCTGACTCAGATGTTCTCACAATTCCTGATCTTTCAGATCAAACACAAGGACCAGAAGTACCAGATAAACTGTGATCCTGATCTTCAGCAGACTAGAAAGAGTATTCTAGCACTGGGAAAACTGGCTTTCCAACAGCTGGAGAAAGGAAATCTGATCTTCTATGAGGAGGACCTGAGAGAGTGTAGCATTGATGTCAGAGAAGTGTCAGTGTACTCAGGAGTTTGTACCCAGATCTTCAGAGAGGAGTTTGGGCTGCACCTGGGGAAGGTGTTCAGCTTTGTACATCTGAGTGTTCAGGAATTTTTGACTGCTTTATATAGATTTATTTTCTTCATTTCCAACAACAGAAATGTTCTGCTAACTGGACTTTCTAGTTTCTTCAGAAAGTCAACAATGTCAGATTTCCTCAGGTCTGAAGTGGACAAGGCCTTACAGAGTGAGAATGGACACCTGGACCTTTTCCTCCGCTTCCTTCTGGGTCTCTCACTGGAGTCCAATCAGACTCTATTACGAGGCCTACTGACCCAGACAGGAAGCAGCTCTCACAGCAAAGAGGAAACAGTCCAGTACATAAAGGAGAAGATCAGGAAGAATCCCTCTCCAGAGAAATCCATCAATCTGTTCCACTGTCTGAATGAACTGGATGATCATTCTCTAGTACAGGAAGTCCAGACATACCTGAACAGAGGAGGTTCTAGTGGTATCAGTGGAGCTAAACTCTCTCCTGCTCAGTGGTCAGCTGTAGCGTTTGTGATGCTGAACTCAGAAGAAGAGCTGGACAAGTATGACCTGAGGAAATATTCTTTATCAGAGGAATGTCTTCTGAGACTGCTACCAGTGATCAAAGCATCCAGAAAAGCTGTGTGAGTATTTTTATTTTTACACATTGTTCAGTGCGTGATATGGTGGTGCAGTGGGAAGTGTTATTGTCTCAAAGCAAGAAGGGCTTGTGGTCAATTCCAGGAGTCCTCTCTGTGTGGAGTTTACACTTTCTCCCATGTCCGTATGAGTTTCCTCCAACAAGACATGCAGTCCAATGAATTGGAAATACTAAATTGCCCCCCCTCGTGTGTGTGTGTTAGTGTGTGTGTGTGAGTCTGTATGTCTGTGAGTTTGCCTGTGATTGACTGGCTACCTGTCCAGGTGTCCAATAATATAATTATAGGTTACACTTATATAGAACCTTGCACATACACATGGACACATTACAATTTCATTAAATAAAGAGAGAGAGACAATAATCATAATAATAATTACATAAAGAAAATTTATAGGAAATATGGGTTTTTAACTGAGATTTTGTAAGGATTTAGACTCAAGAGGTGTTATACGATCTATTTGCAAGGTTTATTCACTCAGAGCAGTCAATAATAAGCAACAAAAATAGCCCAGAGGCTCGCTAGCGCGGGGAGTCCAGGAGTTACAGAGCAGTGGGCCTGTGGCAGGCTGAGATGCGGTAATCGGAGCAGGCTAGATGGTGTTCAAGACCGTGGATGTTGACTCCCTGCCTCAGTGGGTAACTGCTGGGTCTCCAAGCTGTGCACGGGGAACCAGAGCAGCACCTCGCGTCCTGTGGAGAGGGGAGAGAGGAACCAGCCCTGTGTGGACAGGTTGAACAGTGATTAATAACTCCTCGCCGTGGTCTCAGAGCTCATCTGGTGGCTGCCCCGAACACCCTCATTCCAGTGTCAATGCTAAGTAAAAACAGTCATCAACTGTGTGAGAGGGTTGTGTGTGTGTCCTGAGATACCTAAAACTCCAGGGACTACGACCTCTCGTTTGGCGGAGTTGCGGAGCTTACAGATGTGAAGACAGTAAGAGTGGGAGAGGAGCATTTGATGAAATTTAACCCTTTTTAATCATGAATGTGTTTTTATATGATGTGTATACATTTAGAGATTTTCTTATATAAGGACTCCTGCTCCCAGCAAAGAGTAATCAGTAGCACTGCAAATTAGTAACAAGTGATTAGTAATACATTACTATTATGGTAAGTTGTACTAAGATACAAAATGACATGCCATTGCTCGTGTTAATAAAGTTAGGGATTGTGGTTGTTACTAATTGTTAATAAAATGAAAAAAAAAAACCCTATCAAATTGGAATTAAGATATATGTTGATTTTCACTTAATACAATATAATAATTTAATAAATATTACAGTTAAAGTACATTAAAAATCTCTATAGATTTTATAACATTGGGTTATTTTCCCAACTTAACACGCAGTTCTGCTGAAAATATATGGTGTTTATACATAATTAAAACGGTAGCTCTGATTAATGCAGATGTTGAACAAAGATAGATTAATTTATATTTATTTACAAACTACTACATTATAACATTGCTATTTATAAGGGTCTGTCATTTAAAGTGCTACCAAAATGTACAATGGCCCCTGCTGCCTCGCTACAGAATCAAGATTTAATGGTTTAGGAATCTGCTTTGCTAAAGAATTCATTTTGTAAACAATTCACCTTAACAGTAGCCAAACATCCAAGATATGCTTGGCTTCCAAAGTTTGTCATCTTATGTTATTGTGATCTATGATGATATTTTTTCAAAACAAAGTACATTTTTAGATTGAACTGACTAAACACTTTTCACAGTGTACATAATGAATATAATTCGTTCTTATATGTTGTGACTGTGAAAGCTACTTTGAATGTGATAAAGACGTAAACAGTTACAAATATCTGTGTAAAGGTGGACATGGAGAGCAACATCACTCCTTCATATTCTCTGTCATTTGAATGTAACATGTACATGTACTGTATTTACTCTGTCTGTCTTTATAGACTAACTGGCTGTAATCTCACCACAACATCTTGTGAAAAACTATCACCAGCTCTACAATCAGTAAACTCCTCCCTAAAAGATCTGGACCTCAGTAACAATGACCTACAGGACTCAGGAGTGGAGCTGCTGTCTGCTGGACTAAAGAACTCACACTGTAAACTGGAGATACTGAGGTGAGCAAGTTCTGTCATTTTAATTCACAGGTTCTGTAAATTAGATCTTTAGTCACAAACTTAGTTTTATATATATGTATATATATATATATATATATATATATATATATGTGTGTGTGTGTGTGTGTGTGTGTGTGTGTGTGTGTGTTTGTGTGTGTGTGTGTGTGTATATATATAGATAGATAGATAGATAGATAGATAGATAGATAGATATATTACTTATTTTCAGGAATGAACACTCCTGTTCAGTGGTGTTGTTTAATGAAATTTCAAATTTTATCATGTTAATTTTTCACTTGCTACAAAATAATTAACAAATAAAAAAAACTTCTATTCTGACTGCTACACACATCTAAGAATAGTGGTCAGATGAGGGCTGGAGATCTATTCAGATTAACTGATTAGTCTGAAATTTGAATTGAGCAGTATTAATTTTGACAGCAAATTTTGATTTAGTCTTAGTCGTAGTCTTTTGACTAAAATGTCAATTAGTTTTAGTCATAATTTAGTCATCTGAATAGTTTTTAGTTTTAGTCTAGTTTTAGTCGACTAATTATCATAAGAATATAGTTGACTAAATCTACAGTCCACTCATTCGACTAAAATATAAAGGGTGTAAAATGTAATGCTTTTTCTTTAGTTCCCTTCAGTTATTTAAATCATTATATATACTTATACGAAATGAAACATTTATTAACCAGTTATGGAATATTATTCATGTTTGAAAGACCAATACACACACAAACATATTTAACAAACAACATCTGAGCTCTTCCGTAACTGCAAAGTGAATAACTGTTATTTTATCCTTGTATCAACTTTTTATTTATTATCTCTTATTTATTCAATAATTGTTACTAGTGCTGTCAATCTAATTAAATTACATGCTCTGTGGTTAACTAACCTACATTAATTGCATTTATCACTTTTTGCTATGAAAATATTTTTAATTGTGCAATTCAAATAAATTTTAGCATAACAGTAAATCAGTGAATGAAAAACTGCCACATCTCCAGATCACAGTGTTCACTAGAGACACACACTGTACATTACGTGCACTAATTATTGTAAATAAAACTAGGTAATCTGTTTCGTGCACTTTCTAGTGTGTACGGAGAGATTTGGGACATGATCATCAAACACAGCTGGTTGGAGTTAGCTAGCTAGTCTCCCGACTCTGGCTCTGCACATATAGTGTTTCACCTGCTTCCCTCATACCTGATCCAATTAATCTGATCATTAACACCACCTTACTTAGTTAATACAGCGCTTCACCTGCTTCCCACATACCCGATCAACTAATCTGACCATTAACACCACCTTACTGAGTTAAAACAGCGCTTCACCTGCTTCCCACATACCTGATCAACTAATCTGATCATTAACACCACCTTACTGAGTTAATACAGCGCTTCACCTGCTTCCCACATACCTGATCAACTAATCTGATCATTAACACCACCTCACTGAGTTAATACAGCGCTTCACCTCCTTCATACATACCCGATCAACTAATCTGATCATTAACACCACCTTACTGAGTTAATACAGCTCTTCACCTGCTTCCTACATACCTGATCCAACTAATCTGATCATTAACACCACCTTACTGAGTTAATACAGCGCTTCACCTGCTTCCCACATACCTGAATCAACTAATCTGATCATTAACACCACCTTACTTAATTAATACAGCGCTTCACCTGCTTCCCACATACCTGATCAACTAATCTGATCATTAACACCACCTTACTGAGTTAATACAGCTCTTCACCTGCTTCCTACATACCTGATCCAACTAATCTGATCATTAACACCACCTTACTGAGTTAATACAGCGCTTCACCTGCTTACCACATACCCGATCAACTAATCTGACCATTAACACCACCTTACTGAGTTAATACAGCGCCTCACCTGCTTCCCACATACCCGATCAACTAATCTGATCATTAACACCACCTTACTGAGTTAATACAGCGCTTCACTTGCTTCCCACATAACCGATCAACTAATCTGATCATTAACACCACTTTACTGAGTTAATACAGCGCTTCATCTGCTCCCCACATACCTGATCAACTAATCTGATCATTAACACCACCTTACTGAGTTAATACAGCGCTTCACCTGCTTCCCACATACCTGATCCAACTAATCTGATCATTAACACCACCTTACTGAGTTAATACAGCGCTTCACCTGCTTCCCACATACCTGATCCAACTAATCTGATCATTAACACCACCTTACTGAGTTAATACAGCGCTTCACCTGCTTCCCACATACCTGATCCAACTAATCTGATCATTAACACCACCTCACTGAGTTAATACAGTGCTTCACCTGCTTCATACATACCTGATCAACCTACCTGTTCTGAGGCAAAAGGCAGCCTCATTCAGCCTCATTCATATCCAGAGTTTAAGTTGTGGGTTCACATGCAAAATTAATTTGTAAAAGTAAAAGTATTTAAAGTAAACAGTGTTAGTGTTTACATAATGATATATAGTTAAAAATAAAAGTACAATAAAGAAAGTTTCATTAACTATTTTAAAGCAGCCCTACTGGCATTATGGGAAGGTCTAAAACTGCATTTAGTGAGCAGTTATGGACACATTAAGGAAGTAGGTTTAGAGTTCTTTAAGAGCAGATCAGATCCCTAAGAGGAAACTTTTCAGATTGCTGATTCTGAATTATTATTATTTTATTTTTTTACGACAATGTGATGGACTGGTGACCTGTCCATGGTGTACTCCGCCTTCACCCAATGATGCTGGGATTGACTGCAGCTCCCCCCCGTGACCCTGACTAGCAGGATGAAGTGGAAGATAATGGATGGATGGATTTTTTTTTTTACATTCTTCTTCTAAAATTAAAAACAAAATGCTGTTGATTTTCGTTAATGTTGATTATTTAAATCACTTTTACACATTTTACACTCTGCACTTTATTTAGCAGTGTTAATTCCTCACTGCACGCTTCTGTTTTCTATTTCTATATTGTATATTTATGTATATTAGTGTATTTTTTATAGTTACATTCCAATCTTACTTTTTTAGTATATTATTAGCTCTTAACATATTTTACACTATTTTACTTAATTTATTATATTTACCTGTTTTTCTATTTTTAAACATATTCCAGATATTTTATCTTGATATTATGTACTGTAACCCTAGACTTTTGGCATGGCTCCCCAGCTGGGCTCTGTGTTGTGATTAGATGGTGCATACATGTAAAAAACAGGTCACTCTACATTAAAACTGAGTCACTGAGTACCTAGCTTGATGTGACAGGTAAGACCTGTGCTACAATGTTCACTTCCCCTCCGGACCCTTTTAGTGGTAACACCAGTGAGTACGGGGGAAGAGTGTCTAGGAAGGAGGCTGCATTGTTGATTTGGTCATGCGCAGTGACTCAACACACTGATTGGTCGGGTCTTTATATTCTACAGCTCCTGTGAATTGGTGATTGTTTGGCGTGGTGCACGTTAGCTGTGAGTTCAGCGAGTATCTCGACTTCATGGTATGGAGAGCTGTACCTGAGAGCCTTAGAAGAACCAGTTGTATATGTGCTTAATGTGGTGTCCTGTGAATTAGTGATTGTTTGGCGTGGTGCACGTGGGCTGTGAGCTTGGCGGTGTGTCGCGTTTTCACTGTGTAGGTACACATTTAGTGATTTGTGGATTTAGTACGGCTGCATACCGGTGACTGATGGGTTAGTTTAACTCTTTACAGATCAGGAGCTGTGACTGAGAGCTTTAGAAGAGCACATGTTATGTTGTGGTCAGCAAGAACTTTCATGAACTGAGGAAGCAAGACAGTAGCACCAAGCCTGAAGCGTTTTAGACACAGAAATTCCTGGTAAAGGAGGGCAAGTAGTACCACTTGCTGAAAGCAGACCAGTCCCAGTGAGAGTGTCTGAAGGTTACCTCATCGACACCAGTCGCTGTTTTTATTGTATTGGGTTTTTTTAATCTTCTTTTTTGTTTGTGCTTTTGCTTTTTTTTGTTTGCTGTATGTTTAATTATAATAACAAAATAATAATAACTTATTGTTATTGTTTTAGTTCTTTCTGTTCTGTCTTCCTGTGTCTGTTGGAGGAAGGCAATGGAGTGACGTGCCCGGTTTTGTCACTGTATCACTAGCCCTGAATAATTTGCCTGTAAGTGAGGTTGGAAGCTGGCAGAGGATTTTATTTTTAACTAGAATAAAGAAGTGGGAATTTTATTCTGTGATATTAAAAGCTTTGATAGTAATATTGTTTTTGTTTTCTCTGAAGGTGCTGTTGGTGGGACGCTGTCCAGTGTGGGGTTGTGTGGTATTTTGCAGTGGTTGTGTGTGGGTATCGGACACAGAAGGTAGTTTGATGTAAACCATAAGTCCATTTTATAGGTTAAACCCTCCACTGGAGTTGCGTGACCACCACAGTGGCCTGAAGGTTTTTCTTGTTTTTTTATTGTCTTTATAAACTTTGGTATTGTTGCCCTCTACTTTGTTTGCCTTCTCTGCTCATTCAGTTGAGACCCCTGTGACTGGGGAAGGGTCACCCAAGTGATTGACGGTGTATGCAGGTGTGAGGTGGTTTTGCCCAGTGGTTGATGTAATTGTCTTTGGGGCTAAATTGGTACACCCCATCGCCCGTGTTACATTAGTAACTAGCAGTATACCACATTTTTTTAGCTGCAGTATAAAACAACGATAACACACAAAACATTTTCCACCAGATTAATTTGGATTAGATCAGAGAGCCCAGTCAGCATGTCTCACCTTCAAAGAAGCACTCAACACTGTCCCTTCTTTGACTCACTGCCACAATAAAAAACAACACTTAGCGTTATTGTGTCCTGTTTAAAATCAGAGTGATGATGTATATTTACAAAGTTTTAATTTATGTTTGTTCTGTGTTGTATCTGATTTTACTGTATGTCTTCCTGTGTCTATTGGATGTAATTTGGATTAGATCAGAGAGCCCAGTCAGCATGTCTCACCTTCAAAGAAGCACTCAACACTGTCCCTTCTTTGACTCGCTGCCACAATAAAAAAAAAAACGCTTAGCGTTATTGTGTCCTGTTTAAAATCAGAGTGATGATGTATATTTACAAAGTTTTAATTTATGTTTGTTCTGTGTTGTATCTGATTTTACTGTATGTAAATATCATCTGTATCTGATTCTTCTCTTTCTGCAGATTGTCTGGTTGTATGGTTACAAATGAAGGCTGTGCTGCTCTGGCTTCAGCTCTGAAATCAAACCCCTCCCACCTGAGAGAACTGGATCTGACCTATAATCATCCAGGAGTGTCTGGAGTGAAGCTGCTGTCTGATCTACTGGAGGATCCACACTGTGCACTGGAGAAACTACAGTGAGTTACTGACCTACTGTTTCTATATACAGACTGAGTGTAATTATACAGTGTAATTATATATATATATATATATATATATATATATATATATATATATATATATATATATATATATATATATTACTGATTGTAATGTATAAATGTAAATGTGTTCTTCTTCTTCTTCTTCTTCTTATTATTATTATTATAATTATTATTATTATTATTGTTATTGTTATTATTATTAATAATAAAAAATAAATGTTTTAACGACTGAATTAATAAAGACATTACACGTAATCAATTGCACTGCAAATATATATATTATAAAGGAGGTAAAGACGGTCCAACCCAGCAGGAGAAGCTGCAAAAGAGCAGGTTATCTTTAGCATCATCATATTCCAGTTGATGTCTCACTTTAAGTTGTTGGAGACGTTGGTGTATTTCAGGTTTTCCTATCCCCCCTCGGCCTCCCCCCTCGTTAACACATTATCAGACTGAACACTTCTAGATTTGGAGAGTGATCCTCAACCTCCACATTTCTTTTACCCTCAGTTTAGTTTAAACAGTGCAGTAACTGCTGGAGACTCAAATTACCTTTCTTGGTCTCGTGTTTCTCAAAAAGAGAAGAATCTGAGGATTCAAGCTCAGCGTCCGACACCGAGCTGTCCCCCAATTAACTCCCCTCAAAGGGCCACACAGGAGTTTCGTTCATCCTCGTCTTTTTAGTGTGGTGGCTCTTCTCTCCTCCTTTAGCTGGTCTTTTAAAAACTTTCTCTTTGTCCTCGTGTTCTGCACTCGGTTCTGTTTCTCCCACTTCCATACCGGGCTGTTCACTCCCCTCTACACTGTCCTGAGACTCTGTGTCCTCCTGAACTCCGCTCGACTCTCTGCTCGCCTTGTTCATCCCTGCAGCTCTCACACTCCCTCCACTGGAGCTCCAGCCTGACCCTCACCGCCTGGAGCTACTCCAGCTCAGCTAGGTCCAGGCTGAGGCCCTGCTGCCCGCTCGGGACAGTTACGAACCAGGTGTCTTTCTTTCCCAGAAACACTTCATCATCTCGGGCGTAGCAAAGACAACATAATTAAAGTTACTGATTCTAAACTTTAGAGCCAGATTTAACTCAGTATCAGCTTCAGACCCATAAACACTCCTGAACAAGACGCCGTGCTGTAACAGCAGTGATTTACAGGCCTGAGGGATCTGTATGGGATTCAAGATGGCACCACAGACGGTGACTCTAGTCAGAAGCTCCATCGTGCTTTGTTTGTTTTTGTCTGTTTTTGTTGCCACATATGAACCACCAGCGCGGAGCATAAACACACAGAGTCTGTTTTCATCATTCTTGGGGACTTCAACAGAGCGAATCTCACCAGTGAGCTGCCCAAATACAGACAGCATGTTACCTGCCCCACCAGGGAGAGTAATGTTCTAGATCACTGCTACACTGTATTAAAGGGTGCATATAGCTCTGTTCCCCGAGCTGCTCTGGGCCTATCTGACCACTCTATGGTCCATCTTCTCCCAACCTACAGACAGAAGCTCAAGTGGGCCGAGCCTGAGGTCAGTACTGTGAAGAATTGGACCAGTGAGGCTAAAGAGAGGCTTCAGGACTGTATAGAGGTAACAGACTGGTGTGTGTTTGAGGACTCTACAAGCGGTCTGGATAAATATACTGATACAGTGACGTCCTACATCAGCTTCTGTGAGGACATCTGTGTTCCAACCAAGACTTGCATAAGATATAATAATGACAAGCCCTGGTTTAACGCCAAACTGAAGCACCTGCGACAGTCCAAGAAGAACGCATTTAGGAGTGGGGACCGGGCGCTCTACAACAAGGCTAGGAACTCACTGAACAGAGAGATCAAAGCTGCAAAGAAGAGCTACTCCACCAAGCTGAGCAGACTGATGTCCACAAACGAGCCTTCAGCAGTCTGGAAATGCCTACACAACCTCTCAGGCTACAAACGACTCCCCCCCACCCCCCACCCCCCCAACCCTCCACCAGACAAAATCCTGAAGTTTGCAGATGATTTGTCATTGGTCTCATCCAGGACAGTGACGAGTCTACCTACAGACGGGTTGTGGAGCAGGTGGTCCTCTGGAGCAACCACAACAACGTGGAGCTGAACACAGAAACAGTGGAAATGAGAGTGGACTTCAGGAGAAGCCCTCCAACCCTTCCAGCACTCACCATCCTCAACAGTACTGTAACGGATATGGACTCCTACAAGTTCCTGGGCAAAATAATCTTTCTGTACTAAACTTTAATTTATCTGATAGAGTCTCAGAACACTCTGTACCGCCGTCTCTACCGGCGACTCTACCGTTCTCCGTATTTATATCTATTTAATTCAGAACACTCTGTACCGCCGTCTCTACCGGCGACTCTACTGTTCTCCATATTTATATCTATTTAATTCAGAACACACTGTACCGCCGTCTCTACCGGCGACTCTACCGTTCTCCGTATTTATATCTATTTAATTCAGAACACTCTGTACCGCCGTCTCTACCGGCGACTCTACTGTTCTCCATATTTATATCTATTTAATTCAGAACGCTCTGTACCGCCGTCTCTACTGGCGACTCTACCGTTCTTCATATTTATATCTATTTAATTCAGAACGCTCTGTACCGCCGTCTGTACCAGCGACTCTACCGTTCTTCATATTTATATCTATTTAATTCAGAACACTTTGTACCGCCGTCTCTACCGGCGACTCTACTGTTCTTCATATTTATATCTTTTTAATTCAGTCTGCACTGTCCTCTACTGCTGAGCAGAGTTCTGTATTTAAAGTAAAGTTTACAGGTGTGTCTGTGTGTGTACATTATAAATATGTGTGTGTGTTGTATTAGTAATAATCAATGTATAAATGTGTATGTTTGATCTTCAGGGTGGATCATGGAGGAAAGATCAGGATTAAACCAGGACCACAGAAATGTAACACTATACACACACACACACACACACACACACACACACACACACACACACCCTTTATATACACACAATACACAAACACACACACACATACACTATAAAGACACACTATACACACATTCACTCACACACATACACTATACACACACTCACTCACACATACACTATACAGACACACTATACACACACTCACTCACACATACACTATACAGACACACTATACACACACTCACTCACACATACACTATACAGACACACTATACACACACTCACTCACACATACACTATACAGACACACTATACACACACTCCCTCACACATACACTATACAGACACACTATACACACACACTCACACATACATAATACAGACACACTATACACACACTCACTCACAAACACACACAATACAGACACACTATACACACACTCACTCACACACACACACACAATACAGACACACTATACACACACTCACTCACACATAGTCAAGTCAAGTCAAGTCAATTTTATTTATATAGCGCTTTTTACAACGATGTTGTCTCAAAGCAGCTTTACAGAGTTTTGAAAACAGTTATAACATATACCCCCCAGTGAGCAAGCCAGAGGCAACAGTGGCAAGAACACCTCCCTCAGACTGGAGGAAGAAACCTTGGGAGGAACCAGACTCACAAGGGGAGACCCATCCTCCTCTGATCAAACAGTATTTACAGTTTGAACTAAATACCAAAGAAAGGAGCCTCTGTTTGAAATCTGGATAGCAAAGCTTTAGAAGCTACACAGGTAGAGGCAGTGTATGACTGAGGCAGTCTCTGACTGAGGCAGTCTCTGGCTGAGGCAGTCTATGACTGAGTCTTTATGTAAAGTGGGCGTGAGCTGAAACAGTCCCATCCTATCTCAGTGCTGGTGCATCTGGATGGCACAGTGATGTAACTGAAGGTGTAGCAGTAAATGGACAGGTGAGCTGGCTGGTGATGGTGGGGTGGAGGCCCGATGATCAGTCCTTCAACAGCCTTCAACAGATGGGAGGACAGTCATTTCCTCAGGAAGAGTAAAGAGAAAGAGTTAGTTGGGCTCAGGAGTAAGACTGTA
>CM038724.1:6522765-6552765 GCA_021613375.1 Megaleporinus macrocephalus
TTTTGCTGATGTTGGGTGTGAAATTGAGCAGATATTAGAAGTGTTCAGGTGGAGAGTCACCTGGTCCAGATGGGTATCCAGCAGAATTCTTTAAGAAATGATCAAATAAGTTATCTCCTCCTCTAACAGCAGTATATAACGACTCTCTGGCAGCTGGTTTAATACCTAAAACAATCCCACAAGCTATTTATCACTGATTTTTAAAAAAGACAGAAATAAACAAGACTGTGGCTCCTATCACTCTATTTTTGCTTAACGTAGACAATCAAATCTTCAGCTCTGCTAAAGCTTTACACTGGACTAGTTTTAAGGTACATTTTGTTGTTATGGGTATGTACTGTGCTCCATACTGATTACTGTGTGTGTATAATTAGTGTTGTGTTGTTATTTTAATTGTATATTTTTCTTTTTTTGATGTTTATGACGTTAGTTTGTATATAATGTTAAAGGTGGTAAGTGGGGGGTTCTCCCTCTCAGCACTCCATTTCCCAGCAAGACTTGGGGAGTCATATGACTCCGGACACTCGGTCAGCTGACCGCCACAGATCAGGTTCACCTGAGTTCTGATGATTACTGGACTATTTAGTCATGGGTTCTAGATTCTCTCAGTGTGTAGTATTGCTCCTTGTGCCTTACTAAGCGTTCTCGGTTTGTTTGATCTCGTGTGTATGACTCGTTTCTGATTTTCGATCTCTGACTTCTGCCTCTTTGTATTGGTTGTCGTGTTTTTCGTGTATCGACTTTTGGCTTTCATCTTGGTTCATGTCTCTGGTTCGTCCCTCTCGGCTTGGTTGTTATTTGGATTTTGGTTTTGACCCTCGCAAGTCTCTGACGTTCCTCTCTCGCTTAAGCCCTGTATTGTTCATTGCTCTGTTGCTCTGTGCTGAGTGTCTACCTGAACTAGTCTTCAGTAAAGCGTTTCCATGTTTTATCTGCGAGCGTCTGTCTGATTCTACAAAGCTACACTGGTGATCATAAACAACATAAAAGAACAGGAGAGAGAGAGAGAGAGAGAGAGAGAGAGAGAGAGAGAGAGATCACTCTTCTTCAGCTTCATCATGTTCATATTGTGCTGCTGTACCTGGTCAGGAGTTCATCGGTAAAGAATTTGGCACTGAAGCTTGGATTGGTCTGATGGACAGTCACACAGAGGGGGTCTGGAAATGGGTGGACGACTCAGCACTGACCACTGGGTAAGAGACCACTGAACTGAGACTTGAAGGTTAAGAAGGTCTAGAGGTATGACAGTGAAGATAATCCGGTTCTCTGTGTTTCAGGTTCTGGTCGGAGGGGGAACCTAATAATTACAGAGGAAATGAGGACTGGGCTGTAACTGGTTTCAGGAACGCTCCATCCAAAACTGGACCGAGCTGGACTGATTTTCCCTGTGATCGCTCTGTAGTTGGAATCTGTGAGAAGCATTAACTGAGTAGTAAGTTAGTCTACATGAGAGAAACTGTTACTGCATAGTTTTCAGTTCTCACAGTTCACACATGACTGTCACATGTTCTACTGTCCTTGCTATTCTTTGGCTTTGCTGAGGTCTCACATCTGTAAGTGTAAGGTGTGAACGGGTTTTCAAGCTGTTTTAAACTTTTGCTTTAAGACTCAACCGTTTTGTGGAGACTGTATTCGTGCTGTAATCACTGCAGCATCTTGAGTGGTTTGGAATTGGAAAGCTGGCTGTGCACTCATAACACATGACTGAGACTTCAGGACTAACTAACAGTGCACAGAAGCCCTCGCAGCACTATTTTAATGACTGCAAATGGCAGCAATGTAAGAAAATAGCATTACCTTATAGCAGGACGTAATCATCCCAAAAGCAGTCTGGAACTAGTTTTAGAGAGTTTGATGAGAGGTCTTAACAGAATGGCCTGCAGCTCTGCTGCTATAATACTACTGTTTTTTTCTTATAGCTGTTTATTAATGGTACTGTTGTATACAACATGTAGTCATGTCTAAAACATATTCATTAAAATACAGTGTGCTTGTTTTAAAGACTGTGCGTGTGATAATAGAAAAGGGTCTGAGTCACCTTTCAATCTAATGAAGTGAAGTAGACGAGGCAACAGTGAAAGAAATGTTAAATATGGGCACCCACTGCTCACTGCTAGGAAATGAAAGGACGCTCAACCCTTTTAGGGGTTCCTCAGCTCTTCATTGGAAACATTTTGAAAAGGGCAGTTTCTGAGGGATTTAAGAAAATACTAGCAGACCCTAAACGAGATGAGCTACCAGGCAACCCTGCTGCTCTCCTATTGGCCGCACTGATACAACTGGCCGAAGTGTAAAGTAGATAAAAGTAGATGGAAGAGTTGAAGTATAGCTGGTCTTTACTTGTGTTTAATCTTTTGATGGTGATATACTTAGGAACAGTATATACTGATATACATGGCCAGTCAGAATTGTCCACGGTAGTGGTGACAGGAACCAGACATCCGGCTCTAAAAAAGATCCCTGACAGATAGTTATTAGATGAAATGGTTATGAACACACTGCCTGAAGACAGATACACTGCTTTATCGCTGTTGTTCTTGATCAAGTCTTGGATTAAAATGCATATAAAACTATTTATTTTAATTTGTTAATGGGAGGGGGATAGATTGTACAGCTAAATATGTTTTTTTAAATCACTTATTGAAAAAAAAACTATATATATATATATAATGTATATGTATAAGTGTTATTGTCCTGCACATAAATGCATCCAGTACAATATTTGTTTGTAAATTTGATTAATAAAGATTTATAAAGATGCAAATATGTTTCTTAATGTGAGTGTGGCTTGTTTATGTTTGTGTGTTCGCAGGTGAGTAATTAATAAAAGTTATTAAAGTTCTATTTTAAGTAGAAAAAATAAAAACTAAACCTAGTCATATATTTTAAAGTGCTATAAAAGTATTATGTTATGCTTTCAGTTTAAAGAAATCTAAACTAGAAATTTCCTGAGAGTATAGTGTGTAGAGATTGGTCTCCCAGTGTCTGTGTGGGTTTCCTGTAACGTTCAGGTCGGGTGAATTGTGAGTGTGTGTGTGTGTGTGTGATGATCTGTTTTGGAGATGAACTAACAAACTAGTAAACTAACAGTAAACCCATAAGTTTACTTTTAGTGAAGTTGCAGCACAAAAGATGTAAACTGGTTGTGTACTTGAAGTTTACTACTCTAACACTTAAAGTATACTTTAGTATACTATAAACTAAAAAGTGGGGCGACCTCTATTACATTATTTTCACATCACTCGACTTCTTCACTTAACCGTTAAACAATATGAGTATTATTTTAAGAGCTCAAGTGACATAAAAACAATTAAATAGAAGTTTTGTTTTTCATTTTGGCACAAACTGCACTTCACGTTATTCTACATTTCAATTAGGAACAAATTCCTCTCTGTAGTAAACGGATATGCTGCAGCATATTGTAAAGTTTTAATAGGGACACACTTGCTAGGTTATGAAGGGCCACATGGGTGAACCACTACGCAACAGCACCACCCTGAGGCAGCCCAGAGAGCAGGGTTACATCTTTGTTTTGTTAAGAACATTAAAGACAGAAGCCCCACTGTTTCATGGCTCAAGCAGTGGCCTCCCCCGGAATGTTGTATGTGAGCATCTACTTTTAACCCAAAGGACAATATAACATCAATATAAGTCACGTTTGACTTTAAGACACAAGGCAACCCAGGAATTAGAAGCAGGAATGGGGTTCCAGAACTCGAGCTGCCAGGTGATCTGATGTGTACAGACATATGATCTACTTGAAAGTAGCTAGCATTCCTTTTAACGTGCATCATTTTTACAGCCATCTACAGAGTGAACCATTTATATGAATACACCTTAATAAACTGGGAATGGTTGGTGATATTAACTTACCTGAACACCGCATTACACTAATAAAGCCTGTAGACTCTCGGCAGATCATTCAGTAACATACCTGAACACCGTATTACACTAATAAAGCCTGTAGACTCTCAGCAGATCATTCAGTAACGTACCTGAACACCGTATTACACTAATAAAGCCTGTATACTCTCAGCAGATCATTCAGTAACGTACCTGAACACCGTATTACACTAATAAAGCCTGTAGACTCTCAGCAGATCATTCAGTAACGTACCTGAACACTGTACTACACTAATAAAGCCTATAGACTCTCAGCAGATCATTCAGTAACGTACCTGAACACCGTATTACACTGATAAAGCCTGTAGACTCTCAGCAGATCATTCAGTAACGTACCTGAACACCGTATTACACTAATAAAGCCTGTAGACTCTCAGCAGATCATTCAGTAACGTACCTGAACACCGTATTACACTAATAAAGAATATAGAGTTGTAGTATATTTTAATTTTTTTTATTGTTTTTGTATTTGCTGATTAGGTGTGGGTGTGGGGAGCGAGGTTTTGGGTGATTAGGAGTAGGATGGGATGATTTTAGGAGGTTGGGGTGATTTTAGGAGGTTGGGGTGAATTAAGTGAGTTGGGGTGATTAGAAGTAGGTTGGGGTGATTAGGAGATGGTTAGGGTAATTTAAGGAGGTTAGGTTGATTTTAGGAGGTTAGGGTGTTCTTGGGAGGTTGGGGTAATTTAAGTAGGTTGGGGTGATTAGAAGTAGGTTGGGGTGATTTATGTAGGTTGGGGTGATTAGAAGTAGGTTGGGGTGATTAGGAGATTGGGGTGTTAGTTTATGTCTTTGATGTCTTGATGTTTATAGACATCGGTCGTCATGCTGCCACCAGTCGGTTCTCTTTCTTCTTCGTCCTCCTCCTCGTCTCCCTCTTCCTCTAAACCCATCTGTCTGTTGTTCTGGAGGAATGGACTCGTCACTGGGACGGTTACGGGGTCCTCGTGGTTTTGATGTCCACTCCTCTGTGTTCTGGGGTCCGGGTCTGTGGGGTCTGTTCCTCCTCTGGTCAGTGGCCTCCACTGTGGACGGATGTCTCGGCACTCTGGGACACGTTCCCGGTCCTTGGTGCCGAGAACCTTGGTTCCACTCTGCTCTGACCTGGTGTCGGGGTCCATGTTGCCTCTCTGGCCGTGGACGAGGAGGCCTCACCCCAGTACAGTCCCGGTTCATTCTGTCTCTGTGAACTACAAATGCAGGTACACTCATGTTATTATCAATGTGTAGATCCTGTAGAAGAAGATCTTCTGGTCTCCTGAAGAACGTTTTAATGGAAGCTTCTATGTAAAACAAATATGTGAGGATGAAGAACCTTGTAGAAGCTCCACTACCAGTGAAAATTCATCTCTAGAGCCGTATATCCAACCCAAGATCTGAGTAAGAACCTTTATTTTTAAGAGTGTATGTTCATGTACACAGAATCTGAGATCTGTTTTCTTTACTCACCCCGATGCGACTGAGGCAGCTGACGTGGCTGAAGTGGTTCAGTATTTCCTGTCATCACTTTCCCCATATGATATTTGGTGGATACAGCCTTCTCTGTCTGGTGTCCTGCTGTAACATGAAGAAACATCAACAGCTGTCCAGATCATCACTGTGGTTGGACCTGACTATGGTGTTTGTGTTGCTCACATACAAACTGCACTCAGTGTCTCCTCGTAAACTGACCCCGAATTAGTATGAACTCAGGCAGATGATTATTAATAACTAATAAATCCTGATGAAACATTAGCAGTTCTTCAGATGTTCAGTTATTATGATGATCATCAAGCTACTAGGTTCTTCTACTCACCCAGACATTCAGTGTAGTATTTTCTGGCAGCGTCCAGCAGGGACGCCAGCTGCTCCACGATGTCCCGGTAATAAGGAGCCGAGGACATCAGATGTAGAAAGTCGTTAACTGATTTAATAGAAATAAATATTAGCAGTTGTTCAGCTGAGTCTTCATCACAGAACCTAGTAAAGATGGTGATACTGATAATGAAGACTTGAGTATCAGCTGATCTGATGTTACTACTTCTTAAGTTCTTAAGATCATCTTCTAAAGATGATCAGCTCTTTCTGATGATATCAGTCTGATACCACCAGCTGTTACCACATGGGTTCATCTTTAGTTTCTGATGGTCATTAGCTTTACTCACTCAGATGCTGGTC
Source organism: Megaleporinus macrocephalus (assembly GCA_021613375.1). Classification (NCBI taxonomy): domain Eukaryota; kingdom Metazoa; phylum Chordata; class Actinopteri; order Characiformes; family Anostomidae; genus Megaleporinus; species Megaleporinus macrocephalus. Next base: position 6,528,826 of record CM038724.1, read on the forward strand.
CCTCCCAGTGACGAGTTCCTCCAGGAGAACATCCAAAGACTCGGAGATGAGGGTCGTCTTGGACTTGATGGTGCTCACTAGTTCATTTAGAAAGAATGAATGAAGACAGGTTCATGTTAACATTAACAAGATTCCTACTTTTACCTGAATGTTATCGTGATGACTCACCTGGAGGTTCTCTGTCCACACTTTGGAGGAACATCAGGGCGTCAGCAGCCAGCTGGACCAACAGCCCCGTCAGCATCTCGTCCACTGGATTCACATTGATACACACTGTCAGTTCTCCAGCTGCATCGTTTTCACTCTTCATATATTTGAACTGAGCATTTCCGGTACCTACCAAGGTGTTTATAGGTCATATCCAGGGGAGGGCGGATGGTCCAATGCAGGGTCTCAGCTTCTGTATCCACCCCCACCTCGGACTGTACTTCAGTTCCTGGTTCTGAAAGGATCAGCAGATGTTCAGTCTTGTTATGGTGGGTTCTGATCATCAAGTCTGAGTTTGAGTGGTCATCGTCAACTGATATAGTTCTATCTGCTGGAATGGACCAACGCCAGCCTAGTTTATTCTGCTGCCCTGGTGTCAGAGAAGGTTCTGGTTTCTGTTACTCACCCAGAGTCGCGCCGTTGGGTCCTCGGATGCTGTTCAGATGGTATGTAATCAGCAATCCAACATCAACGTACACAGGAACCCACTGCATCACCATCAGCACCTTGTTAACTGATTTAATAGAAATAAATATCAGCAGATGTTCAGCTGCTACATCATCACAGAACCTGGTAAAGATGCTGATCCTGATACTGAAGCTCTCAGTATCAGCAGATCTGATATTATACTGGGTCCCTTAGGACAGCCTGGTTGGGTCCCACAAAGATTTGTCCATTGACTTCATATGGGGCCACAAATGGGGCCAAAGGTTATATCCCAATAGGATCCATGTATCACCAATCATAAAGCCCCTACAAGCCCACGTGAAACCCATACAGACCAGATAAGAACCATACGGGCTCCACATGGACATGCTGGCTGTGAAGTCTTTAGTATCATCTTTAATGTTTAGAGTTTATGTGCTTTACTCACTCAGGTGCTGGTCAGGTGACGAGGCAAGTCTCTGCAGGAGGATGTAAACGACCTGGCAGGCGACCTCGATCACTGCGTCGGTGTTGTTCACTGATGTTTGTAGAAGATATTCAGTGAGAGTGAGATATCGAGAGATATTAAGATTTTAATGTTTCTACTTCTGCCTGAATGTAGTTCTTCTAGTGAATCCTTCTTTTACTCACCAGGTGGGAACTCAAGCTTATGCAGGTCAGATGCCTCCAAGTTGATCTGGAGGTATCTGAAAGACTCTGCTGCAGCGAGCACTCTCACCACCGTCATCATCTTCTGGTCGTCTTTCACATTAATAAACACTGTCAGTCGTCCAGCTGTGTTATTTTCATACTTGATATACTTCCACAGGTCATTTCCGTTACTTACCGAAGGACTCGACAGTGTCATCCACCAGGGAGGACCACAGGGTCTTAGGAAGTAGAGTTTCTAGCCCTGTGTCCTCAACCTTCTCCATGACCGGAGCTCCTGACTCAGATTCTAAGAAGATCAGCAGATGTTCAGTAACGTTATGGTCAGTTCTGATGGTCCTTGTCAAGTTAGAAAATGATGACATCACCAAATCTTAACTAGAGCCTGATGGAGTTCAGGTTCATCAACTTGTTCATTTATTACATCAACAGGACTGGACTGTGTGCTGGAGTGGACCAACAGCAGCCGGTTTGTTCTGGTAATGTTCTCCAATGCTGTACAATTCAGAGTTAGCATGATGCTAATAGTTTGTTCTGCTCACCCAGAGATGTGCTGCTGGTTGGAGCTTCATCCAGCAGCGTTTCTGTCCTGGTCTCCTCCTCAGTGTGCTCACAGGTCAGAGTCTGGTTTCCTGTTTGAACATCAATAAATATCAACATCTGTCCAGCTGGGTCATTATCACAGTATCCAACGTTTGATTGTTTTACTCACCCAGATGCTGGTCCACCACGGCTCCTCCAGCAACGTCCCTCTGCAGGATCTCCAGGAGCTCACTGGTCCCAGGAGCTCTCTGTTCTCCTGCTTTAATATTCATATCAGAATGAATAATATCAGCATTTGTTCTGTTAATGTAGAGATACAATGATGTTCATCATGATAACAGGTTCTCCTACTCACCCAGAGGGGTGCTAGAGGGTGGTCCAGCATCTACAGACTCCAGCAGCTCAGGAGCCGTCTCGGTATTGACGCCTATTTTATTAAGAATTCAATCATTTAGACAAATTAGAGTTTATATTCAGTTCAATTCCTGTTTTTATTAAATATTAAATAATATTAATAAATATAATACATACATACACAACAACTAACACAGTAACCTTAACATTAACCCTACACTTAACACTACCTAACATTAACATTAACCCTACACTTAACACTACCTAACATTAACATTAACCCTAAACTTTACCCTACCTAACATTAACATTAACCATATACTTAGTATGAATTATTATGTATATTCTGTCATTTATTCACACGTTACTCTGAATTTAGCGTCTACAGTGAATTATTCAGTGATTAGTATAAATTATTAAATATATTCTGTGATTTATTCACACGTTAATCTGAATTTAGAGTCTCCGGTGAATTATTCAGTGATTAGTATGAAATATTAAGTATATTCTGTGATTTATTCATACGTTACTCTGAATTTAGTATCTACGGTGAATTATTCAGTGATTAGTATGAATTATTAAGTATATTCTGTGGTTTATTCACACGTTACTCTGAATTTAGTATCTATGTTGAATTATTCAGTGATTAGTATGAAATATTAAGTATATTCTGTGATTTATTCATACGTTACTCTGAATTTAGTATCTACGGTGAATTATTCAGTGATTAGTATGAATTATTAAGTATATTCTGTGATTTATTCATGTTACTCTGAATTTAGTATTTAGTATTTAGTGAATTATTCAGTGATTAGTATGAATTATAAAGTATATTCTGTGATTTATTTATGTTACTCTGAATTTAGAATCTACGGTGAATTATTCAGTGATTAGTATGAATTATTAAGTATATTCTGTGATTTATTCATACGTTACTCTGAATTTAGTATCTACGGTGAATTATTCAGTGATTAGTATGAATTATTAAGTATATTCTGTGGTTTATTCACACGTTACTCTGAATTTAGTATCTATGTTGAATTATTCAGTGATTAGTATGAAATATTAAGTATATTCTGTGATTTATTCATACGTTACTCTGAATTTAGTATCTACGGTGAATTATTCAGTGATTAGTATGAATTATTAAGTATATTCTGTGATTTATTCATGTTACTCTGAATTTAGTATTTAGTATTTAGTGAATTATTCAGTGATTAGTATGAATTATAAAGTATATTCTGTGATTTATTTATGTTACTCTGAATTTAGAATCTACGGTGAATTATTCAGTGATTAGTATGAATTATTAAGTATATTCTGTGATTTATTCACGTTACTCTGAATTTAGAGTCTACGGTGAATTATTCAGTGATTAGTATGAATTATTAAGTATATTCTGTGATTTATTCATGTTACTCTGAATTTAGTATCTACGGTGAATTATTCAGTGATTAGTATGAATTATTAAGTATATTCTGTGATTTATTCACACGTTTCTCTGAATTTAGTATTTAGTATTTAGTGAATTATTCAGTGATTAGTATGAATTATTAAGTATATTCTGTGATTTATTCACGTTACTCTGAATTTAGCGTCTACGGTGAATTATTCAGTGATTAGTATGAATTATTAAGTATATTCTGTAACTTATTCACGTTAATCTGAATTTAGAGTCTACGGTGAATTATTCAGTGATTATTATGAATTATTAAGTATATTCTGTGATTTATTCACTTTACTCTAAATTTAGTATCTACGGTGAATTATTCAGTGATTATTATGAATTATTAAGTATATTCTGTGATTTATTCACACGTTACTCTGAATTTAGCGTCTACGGTGAATTATTCAGTGATTAGTATGAATTATTAAGTATATTCTGTGATTTATTTATGTTACTCTGAATTTAGAATCTACGGTGAATTATTCAGTGATTAGTATGAATTATTAAGTATATTCTGTGATTTATTTATGTTACTCTGAATTTAGAATCTACGGTGAATTATTCAGTGATTAGTATGAATTATTAAGTATATTCTGTGATTTATTCACGTTACTCTGAATTTAGCGTCTACGGTGAATTATTCAGTGATTAGTATGAATTATTAAGTATATTCTGTGATTTATTTACACATTACTCTGAATTTAGTATTCAGTATTTAGTGAATTATTCAGTGATTAGTATGAATTATTAAGTATATTCTGTGATTTATTCACACGTTTCTCTGAATTTAGTATTTAGTATTTAGTGAATTATTCAGTGATTAGTATGAATTATTAAGTATATTCTGTGATTTATTCACGTTACTCTGAATTTAGCGTCTACGGTGAATTATTCAGTGATTAGTATGAATTATTAAGTATATTCTGTGATTTATTTACACGTTACTCTGAATTTAGTATTCAGTATTTAGTGAATTATTCAGTGATTAGTATGAATTATTAAGTATATTCTGTGATTTATTTACACGTTACTCTGAATTTAGTATTTAGTATTTAGTGAATTATTCAGTGATTAGTATGAATTATTAAGTATATTCTGTGATTTATTTACACGTTACTCTGAATTTAGTATTTAGTATTTAGTGAATTATTCAGTGATTAGTATGAATTATTAAGTATATTCTGTGATTTATTTACACGTTACTCTGAATTTAGTATTTAGTATTTAGTGAATTATTCAGTGATTAGTATGAATTATTAAGTATATTCTGTGATTTATTTACACGTTACTCTGAATTTAGTATTTAGTATTTAGTGAATTATTCAGTGATTAGTATGAATTATTAAGTATATTCTGTGATTTATTTACACGTTACTCTGAATTTAGTATTTAGTATTTAGTGAATTATTCAGTGATTGTTCTGAAGCTGTTCTGATTTATTCAGTATGTACTGACTATCATTCACTTGTTCAGTAACTACTGTTGATTATAATGATGTCGACTCATCTACTCACTCAGAAGCTGCTCAGGGTGGGTGGTGATGTCCACCGGCTCCATCCCGGTTTCCTCCATCAGTACAGGCTCCTTCTCCTCTAGAGGAGTCGCCGTGGTGACCGGAGTTTTAGCCGAAACAGACGTCCGTTCAGCTGGTGGGTCGGCGACGTCGGCCCCCTCCTCCACTTTCACTGCCTGTTGTATTTCTTTCTCCCTCTCCTCAGCATCACGGGACGCTTTCCTCCATAACCCCCACTTTCTCCCTCTCCTCCTCCTCCTTTCTCCTTCTTTCTTCCTAATCTGTGCTCCTCCTGTCCTCCACTGCTCCTCCTCTCTCTCACTGTCTGAATCTCCTCCTCCACAACACCACAACTTCATTTTAGCTTCTGTCTCCTCCGACGCTTCAGCACAGACTGATCTGACGCTGAGACTCACGCGGAACTTCTCACATCTTCTCCTTTATGACATCACAGGTCCTCTGTAGTGACATCACAGTGGAATGTTGGAGACTCTGTGGAGGTCTCTGTTGGTAGATGAATGTGGAGCTACAGTTAATGGTCTTCATGTAGTGAATGGTAGCGACGCTGCTGTGTTTACTCCTCACTTCTCAGATTTGAGCAGTTAATGTGAATCAGACTGACAACTCGCTGTAGCTTCATCTCATCTCCTCCCACAACTCCATCCATAGAGACTCTCTGAGGAACATTAAAGGAGCCATAGAACTCCTTCATCCAGCAGTTCAGTTCAGTGTTCAGAATCAGTATCCATCCACCTACACCAACCTGACACTTTATTAGGTACACCTCCTTCTATCTCCACTCACTGTCCAAAGGAACTGGCAGTACTTCTACTGACCTGTGGGGGGGCTGGGTATTTAAGGTTTAATGGGGGGCAGGGGAGGTGATTAGTGAGCTGATTAGTATTCTAGGGAGTGAGACCTCTGGTGGTCAGAGGGGGGCAGCTCCCAATGCCCAGTAACCCCACCGCCTGGGTCGATCTCGTGGTTGAGGGGCAGAGGGACCAGGATGGTCCTAGTGGTACTACTTGTTGAGGAAGGGGTCCAGAGGGTCCTCATTATTACATTAAAAAAATGAAAGAATTAAAAATGCATAGCAGAAAAAATATAATAAATGAATAAATAAACAAATAAATAAATAAATGAAAAACAGAAATATATATATTTAATAAAAAAAAATGTAGCAGAAAAGTGTTAATAAATAAATATATAAATAAATAATTATATAAAGCACAGGAAAATATTAATAAATTAATAAATAACTCACTGGGTGTAAACAAATGATACTAAACTACTGTAGTTTACTTCTGATACTCCATACAGAATCACCCCCTCCTCAGTATCTCTACATCTCACCTAAACTACTGTAGTTTACTTCTGGTACCCCATACAGAACCACCCCCTCCTCAGTATCTGTACATCTCACCTAAACTACTGTAGTTTACTTCTAATACCCCATACAGAACCACCTCCTCCTCAGTATCTGTACATCTCACCTAAACTACTGTAGTTTACTTCTGATACCCCATACAGAACCACCCCCTCCTCAGTATCTGAACATCTCACCTAAACTACTGTAGTTTACTTCTGGTACCCCATACAGAACCACCTCCTCCTCAGTATCTGAACATCTCACCTAAACTACTGTAGTTTACTTCTGATACCCCATACAGAACCACCTCCTCCTCAGTATCTGTACATCTCACCTAAACTACTGTAGTTTACTTTTGATACCCCCTACAGAACCACCCCTCCTCAGTATCTGTACATCTCACCTAAACTACTGTAGTTTACTTCTGATACCCCATACAGAACCACCCCTCCTCAGTATCTGTACATCTCACCTAAACTACTGTAGTTTACTTCTGATACCCCATACAGAACCACCCCTCCTCAGTATCTGTACATCTCACCCAAACTACTGTAGTTTACTTCTGATACCCCATACAGAACCACCCCTCCTCAGTATCTACACATCTCACCTAAACTACTGTAGTTTACTTCTGATACCCCATACAGAACCACCCCTCATCAGTATCTGCACATGTCAAGTCAAGTTTATTTGTATAGCGCTTTTTACAATGATGTTGTCACAAAGCAGCTTTACAGGAATTTTAAAAACATGAAAAACATGAAATCACAGCTGTTTATCCCCCTGTGAGCAAACCAGAGGCAACAGTGGCAACAACACCTCCCTCAACTGGAGGAAGAAACCTTGGGAGGAACCAGACTCACAAGGGGAGAACCATCCTCCTCAGGTCGAACAGTATTTACAGTTTATAAACTAAAGCTGAGTCTGAAGGCAGAAGCTTTAGAAGCTGTACGGGTGCTACATCAGGTGGATGATACAGTGATGCAGTCAAGGATGGAGCAAATGGCACAAATGGAGAGGAGAACTGGTTGGTGCCAAGTGACGGGGGGCCCTGGTGGTCAGTCCTTTACAGTATTCGGCGGGACAGGTGGGCGTTTTTTTTTTCCTCGGAAAGAGAAAAGAAAGAGTTAGTTCTGGTTTGTGTTAGTACAGAGACAGAGTTAGTTCTGGTTTGTGTTAGTACAGAGACAGAGTTAGTTCTGGTTTAGGTTAGTACAGAGACAGAGTTAGTTCTGGTTTAGGTTAGTACAGAGACTGAGTTAGTTCTGGTTTGGGTTAGTACAGAGACAGAGTTAGTTCTGGTTTAGGTTAATACAGAGACAGAGTTAGTTCTGGTTTGTGTTAGTACAGAGACTGAGTTAGTTCTGGTTTGTGTTAGTACAGAGACAGAGTTAGTTCTGGTTTAGGTTAATACAGAGACAGAGTTAGTTCTGGTTTGGGTTAGTACAGAGACAGAGTTAGTTCTGGTTTAGGTTAGTACAGAGACAGAGTTAGTTCTGGTTTAGGTTAGTACAGAGTTAGTTCTGGTTTAGGTTAGTACAGAGACAGAGTTAGTTCTGGTTTGTGTTAGTACAGAGACTGAGTTAGTTCTGGTTTAGGTTAGTACAGAGACAGAGTTAGTTCTGGTTTGGGTTAGTACAGAGACAGAGTTAGTTCTGGTTTAGGTTAATACAGAGACAGAGTTAGTTCTGGTTTAGGTTAGTACAGAGAGAGTTAGTTCTGGTTTAGGTTAGTACAGAGACAGAGTTAGTTCTGGTTTAGGTTAATACAGAGACAGAGTTAGTTCTGGTTTAGGTTAGTACAGAGACAGAGTTAGTTCTGGTTTAGGTTAGTACAGAGACAGAGTTAGTTCTGGTTTAGGTTAATACAGAGACAGAGTTAGTTCTGGTTTAGGTTAGTACAGAGACAGAGTTAGTTCTGGTTTGTGTTAGTACAGAGACAGAGTTAGTTCTGGTTTAGTTAGTACAGAGGCTGAGTTAGTTCTGGTTTGTGTTAGTACAGAGACTGAGTTAGTTCTGGTTTGTGTTAGTACAGAGACAGAGTTAGTTCTGGTTTAGGTTAGTACAGAGTTAGTTCTGGTTTGTGTTAGTACAGAGACAGAGTTAGTTCTGGTTTAGGTTAGTACAGAGACTGAGTTAGTTCTGGTTTAGGTTAGTACAGAGACAGAGGCCGGTGCTTGTTAAGCGTTACTACCGTACTTTAGGCCTCTCTACCTTTAGAGAGTTCCACGTCCTAAGTCAATAAACAGAAGAAGAAGAACTAACAGGTGAAACGAGGAGTGCGCCACTAGACTTAGCAGGACACCCTCAAGACCTAACTTGGCCTTTGTTATTCACCATCCGATCTCCCTCACGCTAACACGGTTAGGAGAACGAAGGGGTGTGGAATAAGTCAATTAATCAATTTAGAGATACTCGCAGTAACTAAGTAGGTCAAGAAACAGGAGAAGAAGAACTAACGGGTGAAACGAGGAGTGCGCCACTAGACTTAGCATGACACCCTGAAGACCTAGCTTGGCTTTTGTTATTCACCCGTCCAATCTCCCTCATGCTAACACGGTTGGGATAACGAGGGGGGTGTACAGAGGATATGAGGATAAGGGGATATGGAGTGTTTAGAGTGCAGCTGGTGACTCTGACAGATCAGATTTTAAACAAAACGAACTAAAAGGAAGAGAAACTGCACACGTGCTACATCTGGATGATACAGTAATGCAATCAAGGTGCAGCAGATGACTAACATCCATAAAGATGACATAGATGAAGAGGTTATAAGGTAACAAGGGGTACTAATGGTCAGTCCTCCAACAGTATTCGGCAGAACAGGTGGGCTGTTATTACCTCAGAAAGAAGGAGAAAAGAAAAGGAAAGAAAAAGAAAAGAAAAACAAGGTTAGTTCAGGTTTGGAGTAATACAGTGGATGAGAAGCATAGCTCAGTCACCAAAAGCTAAACTGAACAAGTATGTTTTTAGTCTGGACTTAAATATTGAGACTGTGTCAGAGTCCCGAACATTAACTGGGAGATTATTCCACAATTTGGGGGCTTTGTAGGAAAAAGCTCTTCCCCCCATTGTAGTCTTCTGAATTTTAGGAACTATTAGAAAACCAGCATCTTGTGATCTGAGTGAACGTGGCGGTTCATAATAGGAGATTAGATCTTGCAGGTACTCCGGTGTGAGACCGTGCAGGGTTTTATACGTCAGTAATAGAATTTTATAGTCGATACGGAATTTAACAGGAAGCCAGTGTAGCTGATAAAACTGGACTGATGTGATGGAAGGTTCTGGTTTTAGTTAGTACTCTAGCTGCAGCGTTCTGAACTAACTGGAGTTTATTCAGGTTCCTGCTGGAGCATCCTGACAATAATGCATTACAGTAATCTAGCCTTGAGGTTATAAAGGCATGTATCAACTTTTCAGCATCAGACACAGATAACATATTTCTTAACTTTGAAATGTTTCGTAGGTGAAGAAACGCTGTTCTTGTAATGTTACCTATGTGTTGATTAAATGTCAGATCTGAGTCGATTGTTACACCAAGATTTTTGGCTACTGAACCAGGAACTACAGAGAAATCAGCAAGATTTAACATTAAATCTGAACATTTAGTCCGAGCAGCCTTTGGGCCGAGGAGGAGAACTTCCGTTTTATCTGGGTTTAAAAGAAGGAAGTTCTGTAGCATCCAAAGTCTAATATCTCTTACACAATCTTCTATCTTCTTTAATCTGGATTTATCATCTGGTCTGATATGTACAGCTGTGTATCATCGGCATAACAGTGGAAACTAATTCCATGTCTATTTATAACTGAGCCTAATGGTAGCATATATAGTGTAAATAACAGAGGACCTAAAACAGAACCTTGTGGAACTCCATATTTCACTCTTGTATAATTAGATGATACATTATTTATCTTTACAAACTGAAAGCGATCACTAAGGTAAGATGTGAACCAGGATAACGCTGTTCCTGTGATTCCAACCACATTTTCTAGCCTGTCCAAGAGAATAGTGTGATCTATAGTGTCAAAAGCTGCACTTAGATCTAGTAACACCAGTAGAGATACGTGTTCCTGATCAGAGGCAAGAAGAAGATCATTTGTTATCTTAACTAAAGCTGTCTCTGTGCTGTGATGTGGCCTAAAACCAGATTGGAATTTTTCATATATGTTGTTCTTATGTAGATGAGAACAGAGTTGTCGAGCTACAGCCTTTTCTAAAATCTTAGAGATAAAAGGTAAATTGGAAATGGGTCTATAACTGGACAGTTCTCTGGGGTCAAGATTTGGCTTCTTTATCAAGGGTTTTATCACAGCTAGTTTAAAAGACTTGGGTACATGACCCAGACTAAGAGAAGAGTTGATGATAGTTGAGATGGGTTTAATAATAGCTGGTAATACTTGTTTCAATAGGCTTGTTGGAATCATATCAAGTGTGCATGTAGCAGAATTTGAAGAAGAGATTAGTTTTTCTAGTTCTGTCTGCTGAAGTGGACAGAATGTTTCTAGTCTTTCTTCTAAAATCACATTTTGTGCTGTGTCAGCCAAACCAGATGAAGGATAGGTTACTGGTGTCAGTTGAACATGTTGTCTAATATTCTCGATTTTGCTATTGAAAAAGTCCATGAAATCATTGCTGCTGTGGTTGGCGGGTATCTGAGGTTCCGTTCCTGCCTGATTTTTGGTAAGTTTTGCGATTGTGCTAAATAAAACTCTAGGATTGTTTTTGTTGTGTTCGATGAGTGTGGACAGGTATGCTGAGCGTGTTTTAATAAGTGTCTTTCTATACCTGCTAAGGCTGTCCTTCCAAGCAGAGTGAAATACCTCCAGCTTGGTCACTCTCCATTTGCGTTCTAATTTCCGTACTGTCTGTCTTAAGGTGCGTATTTCATTGTTGTACCACGGAGCGAGCTTTTTCTGTTGCGTCCTTTTAGCTTTTATAGGTGCAACATTGTCTAAAGTTAATCGGAGCATATTTTCTACACAGTCAGTTAGTCTGTGTAGCTCTGTTGGGTCTGAAGGAGAAGCTATAGTTGATAATCTGGAAGAGTTTCAATAAAGTGTTGGGCTGTATTGGGCATTATCGAACGTTTCATGCAATAACGGGGTGTACATACGTTTTTACTAAGACTTAATTCATATGAAATTAGGTAGTGATCTGAAACTACTGAAGTCTGTGAACGAACAGTAAGATTATGTATATCAACACCTAAAGTCAAAACTAGATCTAGTGTGTGATTACAGGAATGTGTAGGTCCTATTACATTCTGAGTGAGACCTATAGAGTCTAAGATAGATGAAAAAGCCTTTTTTAATGGATCTGCTGAGTTTTCAAAGTGAATATTAAAATCTCCTACGATTATTAGTTTCTCAGTGCTCACTGCTAGATCTGCAACAAAGTCACTGAATTCTTTTAAGAACTCAGAATAAGGTCCTGGTGGTCTATAAATGCTGACTAGAGTGAGTACACTTCTGTTAGTGGTCGGGTTGGTGATGTTTATGCAAAGACATTCAAAAGAATTTAAAGTGAGACTGTGTTTCTTAATGATGTCTAATGAATTTTTATGAATGACACATATACCCCCTCCTTTACCGGACAGTCTGGGGCTGTGTACATAATTATAACCTATAGGAGTGTCTTCATTTAATGCCAAATATTCCTCAGGTTTAACCCATGTTTCTACGAGACATAATACATCAAATTTTTGATACGTTATTGTATCATTTACAATAAGAGCCTTGGAGTTGAGGGATCTTATATTAAACAAACCAAACTTTAGTTCAGAGATGCTGCAGCTGGATACTGGGTCTGATATTTTTATATTAATTAGATTATCTGGACAAGCTGTTCGAGAATTTCTGAGTCTGCGTTTAATTCGGGGCAATGACACAGTCTCAATATATCTGTTTCTAGGTAACGACGACTTTGTGTTGGCAATGGTTACAGTGTTGGTATATCTGTATCTAAGTAACGACTCTCTGTCGGTAACGGTTACAGTCTCACTATTACTATATCTCGGTAATGACTGTTTATCGTCGCTACTTACGTGGCCTCCGTTGTGCAGTCGGCAGTCATCTCACCTAAACTACTGTAGTTTACTTCTGGTACCCCATACAGAACCACCCCCTCCTCAGTATCTGTACATCTCAGTTAAACTACTGTAGTTTACTTCTGGTACCCCATACAGAACCACCCCTCCTCAGTATCTGTATATCTCTACTGTACTACTGTAGTTTACTTCTGGTACCCCATACAGAACCACCCCCTCCTCAGTATCTGTACATCTCACCTAAACTACTGTAGTTTACTTCTGGTACCCCATACAGAACCACCCCTCCTCAGTATATGTACATCTCAACCAAACTACTGTAGTTTACTTCTGATACCCCATACAGAACCACCCCTCCTCAGTATCTGCACATCTCACCTAAACTACTGTAGTTTACTTCTGATACCCCATACAGAACCACCCCTCCTCAGTATCTGTACATCTCACCTAAACTACTGTAGTTTACTTCTGGTGCCCCATACAGAACGACCCCTCCTCAGTATCTGTACATCTCACCTAAACTACTGTAGTTTACTTCTGGTACCCCATACAGAACCACCCCTCCTCAGTATATGTACATCTCAACCAAACTACTGTAGTTTACTTCTGATACCCCATACAGAACCACCCCTCCTCAGTATCTGTACATCTCACCTAAACTACTGTAGTTTACTTCTGGTGCCCCATACAGAACGACCCCTCCTCAGTATCTGTACATCTCACCTAAACTACTGTAGTTTACTTCTGATACCCCATACAGAACCACCCCTCCTCAGTATCTGTACATCTCACCTAAACTACTGTAGTTTACTTCTGGTGCCCCATACAGAACGACCCCTCCTCAGTATCTGTACATCTCACCTAAACTACTGTAGTTTACTTCTGGTACCCCATACAGAACCACCCCTCCTCAGTATATGTACATCTCAACCAAACTACTGTAGTTTACTTCTGATACCCCATACAGAACCACCCCTCCTCAGTATCTACACATCTCACCTAAACTACTGTAGTTTACTTCTGGTACCCCATACAGAACCACCCCTCCTCAGTATCTGTACATCTCACCTAAACTACTGTAGTTTACTTCTGGTACCCCATACAGAACCACCCCCTCCTCAGTATCTGCACATCTCACCTAAACTACTGTAGTTTACTTCTGATACCCCATACAGAACCACCCCCTCCTCAGTATCTGTACATCTCACCTCAACTACTGTAGTTTACTTCTGGTACCCCATACAGAACCACCCCCTCCTCAGTATCTGTACATCTCACCTAAACTACTGTAGTTTACTTCTGATACCCCATACAGAACCACCCCCTCCTCAGTATCTGCATCTCAGCTGCTGGAGATCCAGTCTTATATCTCTCTGGAGTATTGATCAGATTAATCAATACATTTAATGATCTGTATGATCAGAACAGTGATGTGAGTGAGTGGTGATGTGTGTTCACTCTCAGAGTGTAATGATGTTGTACAGACACACAGAGGTGTAATGAGGGAGGTTCTCCACTGGGGGGCAGACTTCATCTAGATTGAACTGAACACTCAAACACTTGAGTTGAGTGTGAAGGAGAAGCTGAAGGAGAGAGAAGATCTGGTTCAGACATGATGAAGACTCTACAGCAGACTTTGAACCAGATGCTGCTTCAGTTCAGCACTGTCTGCTGTTCTGTGTCTTCTTTATCTTCTTTATGGAGCACAAACAGTTCAACCAGACTCTCTAAAGAGCTTCACGTTAGAGTCCACCTCAGCTCAACCAGGAGACTCTTCACTGTGTTTGAACATCTTTCATCTTCAGCAGGTTGAAATGTGCTGATCTGTCCAGTTACACACCTGCAGGAGACCCTCCACTCTGATGTCCTATTAGAAGCCCTCTGGTTGGTGGAGTGTGTGAAGTCTCTGTGTTGGTACCTGAACACCGAGTCCTGTTTACTTTGAACTGGTTTCCTGTTCTGGGCGTGGCTTTGTATCCTGATTAAAGTGGATCTGCTGATGATGTTACCTGCTGGTGTTGGAGTCCTGCATGTTCTCAGGACCCTGAGTGCTGGACCCCCTCTGATGTTCTGTGTTTAAAGTGATGTTGGACGTTCAGGTTGATCAGATTCTATTAGACTGTAATGTAGAATCACAGTAAGAGAGTAAAGAGAGATCAGACTGAAACTACACACTCACACACAAAGAAGAAGTGTTTATGAAACTCATCTTGTGATCTTTTTCATAAATTGATCACTTTTTAGAATTTTATTAGGGCAGAAGTTTTTAAGTCTGGGGACAAGGGCAAAGTAGCAACATATTGATGTTTAAATCATAAAATATAAAATATCAACCAGACATCAACCCCCCACCCATCTCATCTTAGCCTATTAACCCCCCTCACCATCCACCCCTCCCCCACAGGGCCCCTCAACATCCGGCAATGCCACACAGGGCCCCTCAACAGCCAGCACTCCCCAGCATGGCCATTGGTCCCTCAGGGCTGTGTTGTTTCCTGGACCCCCAGAATCCCTTCTGGGAGTTGGTCTACATTTACTGCTGCCTCACCACAGCGGCCTTCATGCACCCAGACCTGTCGCACAGAAACATCTGCTGCCAGTGAAGAGCTCCCCAGATCTGAGGCAGAAAACATATCTGTTCTGAGGGGCATCAGGGAGGAACTGGCAGCACTGAGGGAGCACAATCAGCGACATATATATATGTGTGTGTGTGTGTGTGTGTGTATGTGTGTGTGTGTGTATATATATATATATATATATATATATATATATATATATATATATATATATATATATATATATGTGTGTGTGTGTGTGTGTGTGTGTGTATATATATATATATATATATTTATATATATATATATATATATGTGTGTGTGTGTGTGTGTGTGTGTGTGTGTGTGTATATATATATATATATATATATATATATATGTGTGTGTGTGTGTGTGTGTGTGTGTGTGTGTGTGTGTACATACAGACATTCTGGTAAAGTGTCCAGGGACCACCCATGACGCCTTCACCTGGACCAACTCTGCTGGTGGCTTTAAGGGCTGCTGGCTTTTAGGAGACAGTAGCTTTCCTTTGCATCCTGACCTGCTTACACCCATCCAGCAGCCCAACACAGAGGCAGAAGAGTGATACAGCAGTGCTCACTCCAGAACTCGAGCTGCCGAGGAGAGGACCACTGGATTATGGAAGCAGCGTTTCCAGTGTCTGAGCAAGTCTGCTGGTGGTCTGCAACTGCACCCCCCCACAATGCTGCACTGTGGTTGTATTCATACATACATTTATATCTACATATTAAGCTGCATAGGACGTATAAAGTGCAAAGCATGTGTGTGCAAAAGGGACGTTTTTCAGAGAGACTTGGGGTCAGAGGTTAATGTATGGGAGGTTTGAGAAAACATCTGGCTTCTATACCACGGGGGCTTTCTCTGTTTTGCACGTCCTATATGTGTGTGTTGGGGTCCTGGGTATAAAAGACCAGGCTCACAGCAGACACTTCGGAGGTCTTCTGATTCGGCTACCAGGCCTTCCCAGACAGCGCAATGTCTGAAAACATACGAGAGGAACTTCACAATCAGGAGAGAAGCCTCTCTCTGACACTGGAAGACTGGATGTTGGAAGATGATGCTGTACTTTCTTTGTATAATAAACTTATTAGTATTTACAACTAAAGTCAGTCTAAAAGATTCTTTAAGCCACCAACAACGCATCGCTACAGAAGACAAATCCATGACAATAGAACTGCACGTTCAGAGCATTTGGTGTCTAAATGTTTGTAGCAGAAGAATAATGTTAATTTTCATCTTACGGTCATCCTTCTTTACACGGCGTCCTCCGTCATCGATGACGTAATACGCAGGAACTAAGTTTCTAAGCACAGGTCTACGGCTGTAGTTCTAACTACATAGCTTAACGACAGTGTTAGTGAATGTTCATTGGAACTATGGTTTTGGGAAACACCTGTGTTGCCTAACGATGGTTCAGACTATACAAGTTACCAACGTGGTTACCGCCATAGTTCCAGCTGTGGTTTTGGGAAACACCTGTAGCTTAACGATGGTTCAGACTATACAAGTTACCAACGTGGTTACCGCCATAGTTCCAGCTGTGGTTTTGGGAAACACCTGTTGCCTAACGATGGTTCAGACTATACAAGTTACCAACGTGGTTACCGCCATAGTTCCAGCTGTGGTTTTGGGAAACACCTGTAGCTTAACGATGGTTCAGACTATACAAGTTACCAACGTGGTTACCGCCATAGTTCCAGCTGTGGTTTTGGGAAACACCTGTAGCTTAACGATGGTTCAGACTATACAAGTTACCAACGTGGTTACCTCCATAGTTCCAGCTGTGGTTTTGGGAAACACCTGTGTTGCCTAACGATGGTTCAGACTATACAAGTTACCAACGTGGTTACCTCCATAGTTCCAGCTGTGGTTTTGGGAAACACCTGTGTTGCCTAACGATGGTTCAGACTATACAAGTTACCAACGTGGTTACCTCCATAGTTCCGCTGTGGTTTTGGAAAACACTTGCATCGTAGCTGCATCGTTCCAAATGAAGTTATGAAATAACTTAAGTTTGGGAGAAGGACCACGCCCAACTCCTCCCTTCCATCATTTCACGCTCTATATCAACCACTCCTCTGCCCTCACCTTCTCATGACGAAATTCGCACCGACTGGCCCTTTGACTGCTCCTTCCTTACTCTCTGCCGACACAGACTTGCTTCGGCCGGCTGGCTCTTCGCCAATCGCCAGCACATCCTGCCTCCCGCTATTCCTCGCGCTGCTCCTCGTTTGGGGTCCTTTATCACCGCTGCTGCTGGGACTGCTCCGTTTCTATCGTCTCCCGGACGTGGCCGCTCTCGTTTGCCGCACCCCGGCTCTTCCTCGGCTGCTTGATGCTTGATGCCCCCCGCGCCTGCCGATCCACCCTCCCTTTCCCTCAATCGTCCAACTCCCCTTTCCCTCAATCGTCCCTCCCTCACCTCAATCGTCCAACTCCCTTTCCCTCAATCGTCCAACCTCCCTTTCCCTTAATCGTCCAACTTCCCCTTCCCTTCAATCTCCCTCTGTTCTCTCGTTCTGCCCTTATCCCGTTCCCTTCCTTAATCTTCCTGCCATCTTTTTACAAGTCTCCCAACTGCTGCACCTCCTGCCTGCCTCATTCATCCCCTCTTCGATCTCTGCCATTTCTTTGCAGGTCCCCCTATTGTATTGCCTCATGCTTGCCTCAATCTTCCCTCCTCCCTCTCCCTCCCTCGATCTTTCTGCCATTTCTTTACAGGTCCCCCTAATGCACTGCCTCATGCCTGCCTCAATCATCCTTTCTCGAATCTTTCTGCCATTTTCTTTACAGGTCCCACTACTGCCTTGCCTCTTGCTTGCCTCAATCATCCCTCGCTTCCTCCCTTCCTCCCTCCCTCGATCTTTCTGCATTTCTTTACAGGTCAACCTACTGCACTTTCTCCTGCCTGCCTCAATCCTCCCTCGCTCCCTCAATTTTCCCGCTATTTCTTTACAGGTCTCCATACTGCTGTGCCTCCTCCGGCTGGCCCACTGGTTGTCTCTCTCTCACGAAAGTCCTCCTTCACAGAACTCTCGTCCTCTACAACCACAGACTCTCTCTCTCACCGGACCCACGACAGCCGCTCAACCTCTACAACCACAGACTCTCTCTCTCACCGGACCCACGACAGCTGCTCAACCTCTAGAACCACAGACTCTCTCTCTCACCGGACCCACGACAGCTGCTCAACCTCTACAACCACAGACTCTCTCTCTCACCAGACCCACGACAGCTGCTCAACCTCTACAACCACAGACTCTCTCTCTCACCAGACCCACGACAGCTGCTCAACCTCTACAACCACAGACTCTCTCTCTCACCGGACCCACGACAGCTGCTCAACCTCTACAACCACAGACTCTCTCTCTCACCGGACCCACGACAGCTGCTCAACCTCTACAACCACAGACTCTCTCTCTCACCAGACCCACGACAGCTGCTCAACCTCTACAACCACAGACTCTCTCTCTCACCAGACCCACGACAGCCGCTCAACCTCTACAACCACAGACTCTCTCTCTCACCAGACCCACGACAGCTGCTCAACCTCTACAACCACAGACTCTCTCTCACCGGACCCACGACAGCTGCTCAACCTCTACAACCACAGACTCTCTCTCTCACCAGACCCACGACAGCTGCTCAACCTCTACAACCACAGACTCTCTCTCTCACCAGACCCACGACAGCTGCTCAACCTCTACAACCACAGACTCTCTCTCTCACCAGACCCACGACAGGCGCTCAACCTTTACAACCACAGACTCTCTCTCTCACCAGACCCACTACAGCTGCTCAACCTCTACAACCACAGACTCTCTCTCTCACCAGACCCACGACAGGCGCTCAACCTCTACAACCACAGACTCTCTCTCTCACCAGACCCACGACAGCCGCTCAACCTCTACAACCACAGACTCTCTCTCTCACCAGACCCACGACAGCTGCTCAACCTCTACAACCACAGACTCTCTCTCTCACCAGACCCACGACAGCTGCTCAACCTCTACAACCACAGACTCTCTCTCACCAGACCCACGACAGCTGCTCAACCTCTACAACCACAGACTCTCTCTCACCAGACCCACGACAGCTGCTCAACCTCTACAACCACAGACTCTCTCTCTCACCAGACCCACTACAGCTGCTCAACCTCTACAACCACAGACTCTCTCTCTCTCACCAGACCCACTACAGTTGCTCAACCTCTACAACCACAGACTCTCTCTCTCACCAGACCCACTACAGTTGCTCAACCTCTACAACCACAGACTCTCTCTCTCACCGGACCCACGACAGCCGCTCAACCTCTACAACCTCAGACTCTCTCTCTCACCAGACCCACGACAGCCGCTCAACCTCTACAACCACAGACTCTCTCTCTCACCAGACCCATGACAGCTGCTCAACCTTTGCAGTCACAGACTCTCTCTCTCACCAGACCCACGACAGGCGCTCAACCTTTACAACCACAGACTCTCTCTCTCACCAGACCCACGACAGGCGCTCAACCTCTACAACCACAGACTCTCTCTCTCACCAGACCCACGACAGCCGCTCAACCTCTACAACCACAGACTCTCTCTCTCACCAGACCCACGACAGCTGCTCAAACTCTACAACCACAGACTCTCTCTCTCACCAGACCCACGACAGCTGCTCAACCTCTACAACCACAGACTCTCTCTCACCAGACCCACGACAGCTGCTAAACCTCTACAACCACAGACTCTCTCTCTCACCAGACCCACTACAGCTGCTCAACCTCTACAACCACAGACTCTCTCTCTCACCAGACCCACTACAGCTGCTCAACCTCTACAACCACAGACTCTCTCTCTCACCGGACCCACGACAGCCGCTCAACCTCTACAACCTCAGACTCTCTCTCTCACCAGACCCACGACAGCCGCTCAACCTCTACAACCACAGACTCTCTCTCTCACCGGACCCATGACAGCTGCTCAACCTTTGCAGTCACAGACTCTCTCTCTCACCGGACCCACGACAGCTGCTCAACCTCTACAACCACAGACTCTCTCTCACCAGACCCACTACAGCCTCTCAACCTCTACAACCACAGACTCTCTCTCTCACCAGACCCACGATAGCTGCTCAACCTTTGCAGTCACAGACTCTCTCTCTCACCAGACCCACGACAGCTGCTCAACCTTTGCAGTCACAGACTCTCTCTCTCACCGGACCCACGACAGCTGCTCAACCTCTACAACCACAGACTCTCTCTCTCACCAGACCCACGACAGCTGCTCAACCTCTACAACCACAGACTCTCTCTCTCACCAGACCCACTACAGCCTCTCAACCTCTACAACCACAGACTCTCTCTCTCACCAGACCCACGACAGCCTCTCAACCTCTACAACCACAGACTCTCTCTCTCACCAGACCCACGACAGCCTCTCAACCTCTACAACCACAGACTCTCTCTCTCACCGGACCCATGACAGCTGCTCAACCTTTGCAGTCACAGACTCTCTCTCTCACCGGACCCATGACAGCTGCTCAACCTTTGCAGTCACAGACTCTTTCTCACATCCTACAACTGCAGCTTGTCTTCTACAATCACTGACTCTCCTCGTCATTGCTGCTCTCCTTTTGGGGCATGAGTAGACAGAAGTCTATCCATTCAGACACACTCCATTCGTTGTCTCATGGCATCTAGTACGACGCTACATCATCCACGAAGTCGTTCTCATTCCAGGCCATTCAGATGTAACCACAGCCCTGCTCAACATCACCTTCCCTTCATACAAACTTTCCATCACTGCAGCCTCCCTGACGCCAGTCAACTCACAGCACTCCGCCAGCTTCTTCAGTCACATTTAGTAACTAGTTGAACTCGTCCTCCTCCAAATCACACTCAGACTTCCTCTCCTCAAAAATTAATCAAAAGACAGAACTTCACTTCTGCCTCAACAACCATCAGTACTCAGACCCCTTTCTCCACACTCAGTCATTTTCTGCTAGCCATCTGGATTTCCCCAATGTTTGGAATTCCATCTTTTCAGTCTTATTCAACACCTTCTCGATGGAGCATCTTACTGTCTAGTGGAGATATCACCTACATGACCACTAACACCTCCAAAGATTCCATTTTCTTACTCACAATCGTTTTCTTCTCCTTCCCCTAGAGTCTCATCACTACTACTTTACAAACGCTGAGCTGCTTTTACCGCTACTCTGATAGAACTTCTCCAAATTCATTGATCCATTAAGTATAAATGTAATTAATTTGCTATCCGGTGTCAACCAGAGGAGGATGGGTTCCCCCTTTTTGAGTCTGGTTCCTCTCAAGGTTTCTTCCTCTTGCTCCGAGGGAGTTTTTCCTTGCCACTGTCGCCCCTGGCTTGCTCACTGGGGGTTAGGACCCGGATTTGCTGCTTCATGACGCCATTTATCGCAAACAAACCTTGACTTGACTAGACATTTACCTAACTTGGACTTCCCTCTTCTCGATTAACATCAAACTAGCAAACCAAACAGTTTGGCTTACCAAGCTTCTCCACCTTAAGTTAAAATCACTGCTTGGTCCATATTACAAAACCTACATCGGTTTTCTCAGAACACTCGACTCATTACAGAATCTGAATCCATCATATCATACCTGGTTTCACACTCATCTTTGCCACGCCCTCTCAGTGGCCATCACCACCAACTTACCAGCCATCTTCCTCCTTCCTTTACATCGCTCTCAGCCTCATCCGACACCTCCATTTAGCCGTTTGTCAGACCTGTCTGTCCTCAAATCAAATACGTCTTCTTCAGGGACTCTCAGACCACACGATCCAACTTCTCGGACCTCATTCCTCCCAGAGACATCATAGTTACATTCGTTCCCTAACCAACGACCTCAGGCTGGCACGTGAAACGTGCGTCTACCTCAGCTGGAGCTTTTGGGGTCTGGCTTCAAAACCTAGCAGCAGAAGCCACCCAGAACTCCAGCCCCAAGTTTCTTGGAGTTCCCCGCCTTGCCCTGCCTTAGTGGTCCACACTTCGCAAAATGAAGTTATGAAATAACTTAAGTTTGGGAGAAGGACCACGCCCAACTCCTCCCTTCCATCATTTCACGCTCCGTATAAACCACTCCTCTGCCCCCACCTTCTCGTGACGAAATTCGAACCCCACCACCTCCCAAGCTCCTCCAAAATCTTACTCACTCTTCACTTGGCAAAAAAGGGGGGGTCTGGCTTCAAAACCTAGCAGCAGAAGCCACCCAGAACTCCAGCCCCAAGTTTCTCGGAGTTCCCCGCCTTGCCCTGGCCTTAGTGGTCCACACTTCGCAAACCAACTTTTGGGAAACACACCCCAGGTTGTTAATATCCCAGTACAGCTGCTCTCCGAACAACATCACCTCCCACATTACGATGCCAAAGCTCCAGACATCCGAGGCCAAGGTGAACTTTTAGAAGATGGTCACCTCCGTAGCTGTCCACTGGACCAGAATCTTACCCCTCAGTGAGATGCTGTACGTAGGGTCAGAAGAATTCTCGCTCATGAATTTGGACAGGATGAAGTCGGACACCTTACACACCAGGTCACAGTGGACGTGGCCCTCACAGACACACACTCACCCAAAAGCCATTTTAACAGTCATTTTATGTGGCCTCCCATGATGAGTCCACAACAGCAGGGGTCTGCATTTACCTTAAAAATAAAGGAATGTGGCTGAAGAGGTAAAGCCTGCTGTATGAGCTTTTATTTCCATCTCAAACACACAAATTTTAACTATTTACAAACATTAACTATTTCTAAATATTAAATATTCACACACAACTATTTACAAACATTAACTATTTCTAAATATTAATTATTCACAAACAACTATTTACAAACATTAACTATTTCTAAATATTAATTATTCACAAACAACTATTTACAAACATTAACCATTTCTAAATATTAATTATTCACAAACAACTATTTACAAACATTAACCATTTCTAAATATTAATTATTCACAAACAACTATTTACAAACATTAACTATTTCTAAATATTAATTATTTACACACAACTATTTACAAACATTAACTATTTCTAAATATTAATTATTCACAAACAACTATTTACAAACATTAACTATTTCTAAATATTAATTATTCACAAACAACTATTTACAAACATTAACTATTTCTAAATATTAATTATTTACACACAACTATTTACAAACATTAACTATTTCTAAATATTAATTATTCACAAACAACTATTTACAAACATTAACTATTTCTAAATATTAATTATTCACAAACAACTATTTACAAACATTAACTATTTCTAAATATTAATTATTTACACACAACTATTTACAAACATTAACTATTTCTAAATATTAATTATTCACAAACAACTATTTACAAACATTAACTATTTCTAAATATTAATTATTCACAAACAACTATTTACAAACATTAACTATTTCTAAATATTAATTATTCACAAACAACTATTTACAAACATTTACTATTTCTAAATATTAATTATTCACAAACAACTATTTACAAACATTAACCATTTCTAAATATTAATTATTTACACACAACTATTTACAAACATTAACCATTTCTAAATATTACTTATTTACACACAACTATTTACAAACATTAACCATTTCTAAATATTAATTATTCACAAACAACTATTTACAAACATTAACTATTTCTAAATATTAATTATTCACAAACAACTATTTACAAACATTAACCATTTCTAAATATTAATTATTCACAAACAACTATTTACAAACATTAACTATTTCTAAATATTA
>CM038724.1:6557765-6572765 GCA_021613375.1 Megaleporinus macrocephalus
GTGAGTGGTGTTGGGTAGGGGTATGGACTGGTGTGTGAGTGGTGTTGGGTAGGGGTATGGACTGGTGTGTGAGTGGTGTTGGGTAGGGGTATGGACTGGTGCGTGGTGGTGTTGGATAGGGGTATGGACTGGTGTGTGAGTGTTGTTGGGTAGGGGAATGGACTGGTGTGTGGTGGTGGGTAGGGGTATGGACTGGTGTGTGGTGGTGTTGGGTAGGAGTATGGGCTGGTGCGTGGTGGTGTTGGGTAGGGGTATGGTCTGGTGCGTGGTGGTGTTGGGTAGGGGTATGGACTGGTGTGTGAGTGGTGTTGGGTAGGGGTATGGTCTGGTGCGTGGTGGTGTTGGGTAGGGGTATGGACTGGTGTGTGAGTGGTGTTGGGTAGGGGTATGGACTGATGCGTGGTGGTGTTGGGTAGGGGTATGGACTGGTGTGTGAGTGTTGTTGGGTAGGGGTATGGACTGGTGTGTGAGTGGTGTTGGGTAGGGGTATGGACTGATGCGTGGTGGTGTTGGGTAGGGGTATGGTCTGGTGTGTGGTGGTGTTGGGTAGGGGTATGGACTGGTGTGTGAGTGGTGTTGGGTAGGGGTATGGTCTGGTGTGTGAGTGTTGTTGGGTAGGGGTATGGACTGGTGTGTGAGTGGTGTTGGGTAGGGGTATGGTCTGGTGCGTGGTGGTGTTGGGTAGGGGTATGGTCTGGTGCGTGGTGGTGTTGGGTAGGGGTATGGACTGGTGTGTGAGTGTTGTTGGGTAGGGGTATGGTCTGGTGTGTGAGTGTTGTTGGGTAGGGGTATGGTCTGGTGTGTGAGTGTTGTTGGGTAGGGGTATGGACTGGTGTGTGAGTGGTGCTGGGTAGGGGTATGGACTGGTGTGTGAGTGGTGTTGGGTAGGGGTATGGACTGGTGTGTGAGTGTTGTTGGGTAGGGGTATGGACTGATGCGTGGTGGTGTTGGGTAGGGGTATGGACTGGTGTGTGAGTGGTGTTGGGTAGGGGTATGGACTGGTGTGTGAGTGGTGCTGGGTAGGGGTATGGACTGGTGTGTGAGTGGTGTTGGGTAGGGGTATGGTCTGGTGTGTGAGTGGTGTTGGGTAGGGGTATGGTCTGGTGCGTGGTGGTGTTGGGTAGGGGTATGGACTGGTGTGTGAGTGGTGTTGGGTAGGGGTATGGACTGGTGTGTAAGTGGTGCTAATCACTGGATCCCAATTCCTGTATATATTGGAAGTGGGGTCATCAGATCTCTGCTTTGGAGCAAGTTATGACGAAACTAAGACCACCAGTATTTAAGTCTTGGCCTCCTTAAGTCAGGGGGAGAGTTTGAAGTGGAGACAGAAGGAGAAATGTCCCCAATCCTCTCCAAACTCACACTCTGAGCTAGAGAGACTTAGACTTAGACCGGAGCGCTCCTAATATCATCATACAGAGCTGAGATCGGACTCTCCCACTTCCAAAACATTCCTTTCAAGCAAATCTGTGGAATTTTGCTATTTTAAATACAGACATGGCACAGGATGATTATAAAAATATTCTACAGTAAAAATTCGTCTTGTTCAGGATTTATATGTAGTCATTAACTGATTAACTTAAACCTGACTGTCAGATTTTTGAGACACTGTAAGACCTATAACAGACCTGTAGACCTATAACACAAGACAAAAGTACTATTTCTATGTTTTTCTTAATTGTAAATATCTATGAGACTTATTTAGATTCAGGACATATCTCTGTGAAAAACGTCTACGTTGCTCATTTTAAGGTGAAACAGTCACCGTGCGTGTTTTTCCTTTTTATTCAGAGCGTTTACAGCGCATCCTATCCACAAATGTAATTTGCAGTGTTAACAATGCGCCATCTACAGGCGACACAATGTAACTACCGCATTGTTTAAGGTGGAACGGAAAATGCCAATAAGACGCTGGCGAATAAGGAACCAACTTCAGCCTCGTATAGAATTCTTTCTAAAATATACATTTCACTAGCATGTCACAAAAATCCATCTAACACAACATACAAACAGTGTAGACACACTAACAGGAGTGTCTTACCAGAACTACCCCCCCCTTCCTACACTCATTAAAGAAATTACCTCAAAATACCCCATACCCCCCCTTCCTACACTCATTAAAGAAATTACCTCAAAATACCCCATACCCCCCCTTCCTACACTCATTAAAGAAATTACCTCAAAATACCCCATACCCCCCCCTTCCTACACTCATTAAAGAAATTACCTCAAAATACCCCACAAAAATCCATCTAACACAACATACAAACAGTGTAGACACACTAACAGGAGTGTCTTACCAGAACTGCTGAGCCAGTAGCTATTTATGTCAAGAGACGCTGAACTTCAACACTGAATTAGCTGCTGAGGCTGTCAGGAGGCCGAGACGTGTAGAAAAGAGCAGAGGACACCGGTTAAAATCAGCAATACTGCTCTTATTCACCTTCTGCAGTCTGAATAAATATCCCATCACTCCAGACAGCTAGACAGCTAGAGTGATCATTCATTCTCAAAAACAAATGTAACTGAGAGCTAACTAATACCAAACTAATACAATAATCAATCAATAAAGTCTTAGCTAAAAAACCCAAAACGTCGTGTGTCCTACAGCTAACGTTCTCTAAGACACATGAAAACTCCACTGCACAGCACACCAGCTACAGTTAGCAGATGCAGCTAACGTTAGCTATTAGCTGTCAGGTATTAGTCAAGGAAATGTTGGCCAAACATGTGGATTTTTCTTTACCAACTGTTAAAATCGATAAACAAAAAGTTAACAATAAAATAACACTACCTAGTTATTAGTTTATAAATAGTACACGCTTACAAGTTAAAGGCTACTAACTTTAGCTAGCTAGCTACTTTTACCCCAAACAGGCTGGAATAGGAGTTCGCTAGTCTAGCGTTACCTCGATAATGTCAAGTCAAGTCAAGTCAATTTTATTTATATAGCGCTTTTTACAACGATGTTGTCTCAAAGCAGCTTTACAGAGTTTTGAAAACAGTTATAACATATATCCCCCAGTGAGCAAGCCAGAGGCAACAGTGGCAAGGAAAAACTCCCTCAACTGGAGGAAGAAACCTTGGGAGGAACCAGACTCACAAGGGGAGACCCATCCTCCTCTGGTCAAACAGTATTTACAGTTTGAACTAAATACCAAAGAAAGGAGTCTCTGTTTGAAATCTGGATAGCAAAGCTTTAGAGGCTGCACAGATAGAGGCAGTGTATGACTGAGGCAGTCTCTGGCTGAGGCAGTCTATGACAGTCTTTATGTAAAGTGGGCGTGAGCTGAAACAGTCCCATCCTATCTCAGTGCTGGTGCATCTGGATGGCACAGTGATGTAACTGAGGGTGTAGCAGTAAATGGACAGGTGAGCTGGCTGGTGATGGTGGGGTGATGGCCCGATGATCAGTCCTTCAACAGCCTTCAACAGACAGGAGGACAGTCATTTCCTCAGGAAGAGTAAAGAGAAAGAGTTAGTTGGGCTCAGGAGTAAGACTGTAGAGAATATGAATTTTCAGAATTTTAGAGTGTGGTTGGTGACTCCGGTAGATCTGACTATAACAGTCTAAACTAAAAGGAGAGAACCAGAAGGTAACATGGACATGAGAGTACCCTGAGACACTGGGGTCCCCCCACTCCACCATCAACAAACCTGTGTGATCGCGTGAAGTGTTGGAACAACAGCACCAACATCTCAGTTTACCATAAACCTCTGTGTCCAAGAACCCCCAGATCTCCTGCCTTTATCTAAAAGAGAAACTTAATTACAAAAAGCTACACTAAACAAGTATGTTTTCAGTCTAGACTTAAATATTGAGACTGTGTCAGAGTCCCGAACATTAACTGGGAGATTATTCCACAATTTTGGGGCTTTGTAGGAAAAAGCTCTTCCCCCCATTGTAGTCTTCTGAATTTTAGGAACTATTAGAAAACCAGCATCCTGTGATCTGAGTGAACGTGGCGGTTCATAATAGGAAATTAGATCTTGCAGGTACTCCGGTGTGAGACCGTGCAGGGTTTTATACGTCAGTAATAGAATTTTATAGTCGATACGGAATTTAACAGGAAGCCAGTGTAGCGCTGATAAAACTGGACTGATGTGATCAAATTTCCTGGTTTTAGTTAGTACTCTAGCTGCAGAGTTCTGAACTAACTGGAGTTTATTCAGGTTCCTGCTGGAGCATCCTGACAATAATGCATTACAGTAATCTAGCCTTGAGGTTATAAAGGCATGTATCAACTTTTCAGCATCAGACACAGATAACGCATTTCTTAACTTTGAAATGTTTCGTAGGTGAAGAAACGCTGTTCTTGTAATATTACCGATGTGTTGATTAAATGTCAGATCTGAGTCAATTGTTACACCAAGATTTTTGGCTACTGAACCAGGAACTACAGAGAAGTCAGCAAGATTTAACATTAAATCTGAACATGTAGTCCGAGCAGCCTTTGGGCCGAGGAGGAGAACTTCCGTTTTATCTGGGTTTAAAAGAAGGAAGTTCTGTAGCATCCAAAGTCTAATATCTCTCACACAATCTTCTATCTTATTTAATCTGGATTTGTCATCTGGTTTGGCTGATATGTACAGTTGTGTATCATCGGCATAACAGTGGAAACTAATTCCATGTCTATTTATAACTGAGCCTAATGGTAGCATATATAGTGTAAATAACAGAGGACCTAAAACAGAACCTTGTGGAACTCCATATTTCACTTTTGTAGTGTTAGACAATACATTATTTATCTTTACAAACTGAAAGCGATCACTAAGGTAAGATGTGAACCAGGATAACGCTGTTCCTGTGATTCCAACTATATTTTCTAACCTGTCCAAGAGAATAGTGTGATCTATAGTGTCAAAAGCTGCACTTAGATCTAGTAACACCAGTAGAGATACGTGGCCCTGATCAGAGGCAAGAAGAAGATCATTTGTTATCTTAACTAAAGCTGTCTCTGTGCTGTGATGTGGCCTAAAACCAGATTGGAATTTTTCATATATGTTGTTCTTATGTAGATGAGAACAGAGTTGTCGAGCTACAGCCTTTTCTAAAATCTTAGAGATAAAAGGTAAATTGGAAATGGGTCTATAACTGGACAGTTCTCTGGGGTCAAGATTTGGCTTCTTTATCAAGGGTTTTATCACAGCTAGTTTAAAAGACTTAGGTACATGACCCAGACTAAGAGAAGAGTTGATGATAGTTAAGATAGGTTTAATAATAGCTGGTAATACTTGTTTCAATAGGCTTGTTGGAATCATATCAAGTGTGCATGTAGCAGAAGTTGAGGAAGAGATAAGTTTTTCTAGTTCTGTCTGCTGTAGTGGAGAAAATGTTTCTAGTCTTTCTTCTAAAATCACATTTTGTGCTGTTTGAGCCAAACCGGATGAAGGATAGGTTACTCGTATTGGTAGAACTTTTTGTCTAATATTCTCGATTTTGCTATTGAAAAAGTCCATGAAATCATTGCTGCTGTGGTTGGCGGGTATTTGAGGTTCAGATCCTGCCTGATTTTTGGTAAGTTTTGCAATGGTGCTAAATAAAACTCTAGGATTGTTTTTGTTGTGTTCGATGAGTGTGGACAGGTATGCTGAGCGTGTTTTAATAAGTGCCTTTCTGTAACTGCTAAGGCTGTCCTTCCAAGCAGAGTGAAATACCTCTAGCTTGGTCACTCTCCATTTTCGTTCTAATTTCCGTACTGTCTGTCTTAAGGTGCGTACTTCATTGTTGTACCACGGAGCGAGCTTTTTTTTGTTGCATCTTTTTAATTTTTATAGGTGCAACGTTGTCTAAAGTTAGTCGGAGCGTATTTTCTACGCAGTCAGTTATTCTGTCTAGCTCTGTTGGGTCTGATGATGGAAAAATTATGGTTGATAAATCTGGAAGAGTTTCAATAAAGTTCTGAGATGTATTTGGCATTATTGAACGTTTCATGCAATAACGGGGTGTACATACGTTTTTACTAAGACTCAATTCATATGAAATTAGGTAGTGATCTGAAACTACTGAAGTCTGTGGAAGAACAGTAAGATTATGTATATCAACACCTAAAGTCAAAACTAGATCTAGTGTGTGATTACAGGAATGTGTAGGCCCTATTACATTCTGAGTGAGACCTATAGAGTCTAAGATAGATGAAAAAGCCTTTTTTAATGGATCTGCTGAGTTTTCAAAGTGAATATTAAAATCTCCTGCGATTATTAGTTTTTCAGCGCTCACTGCTAGATCTGCAACAAAGTCACTAAATTCTTTTAAGAACTCAGAATAAGGTCCTGGTGGTCTATAAATGCTGACTAGGGTGAGTACACTTCTATTAGTGGTCGGATTGGTGATGTTTATGAGAAGAATTTCAAAAGAATTGAAAGTGAGATTGTGTTTCTGACTTATGTCTAATGAATTTTTATGAATGACACATATACCCCCTCCTTTACCGGACAGTCTGGGGCTGTGTACATACTTATAGCCTATGGGGGTGGCTTCATTTAATGCCAAATATTCCTCAGGTTTAATCCATGTTTCTACGAGACATAACACATCAATTTTATGGTAGGTTATTGTATCATTTACAATGACAGCCTTAGAGTTCAGTGATCTTATATTAAATAAACCAAACCTTAATTCAGAAACACTGCAGCTAGACACTGGATCTAATATTCTTATATTAACTAAGTTATTTAAACAAACTGATTTAGATTTTCTAAGTTTGTGTTTAATTCGGGGCAGTGAAACAGTCTCAATATAGTTGTACCTAGGTGACGTCTCAAGGCAGCGAGCAGACGGTCGGTTTAGCCTGTTTGTCTGCTGCCTGGTCTCGGCTCTGGACAGTCAGCAACTACCTCCGCTGCTCTGCCGACTAACTAAGAGGCTATGGGCTATGCTGCACGATAGCAGAGCGGCACCCTCCCGCGTGGGGTGGACACCGTCCCGCCCTACGAGACCAGACTTCCCCTCAAAGTTGGACCAATTGTCTATGAAGCCCACATGTTTTTCTGCACACCACTTGGACATCCAGCAGTGTAGCGCCCAAAGCCTGCTGTAAGCTTCAGCACCCTGCCGTCTTGGAACAGGGCCAGAGCATATTACGGCATCGGACATCGTATGGGCTATTTTGATCACCTCTTTAATATTATGAACTGCCGGAGATCTGCCGGAAAACTTTAAAACATGAAAATCACGTTTTAAACAGTGCTAATCATATAGAAACCTACAAGTTCTATATTTATATGAATACAATCACAAGCAGTGCTCACCAAATACGACTGAAAACCGTTAGCAGTGCGCGACCGTTAAACCGAAGAAGTTCAAATTTCAAATGGAACGTCTCCTCCGTGGCTGTGAATCAGTCCATACGTTACAGTGAACCGACTCGCGAACCGACTCGCGAACCGAATCCGAATTGGAGCCGGGCCAAATACGCTAACCGGAGGTCACTGTGGCGCCGATCTGCCGTAAGAGAAGATTTTTACAAATGAATAATTAATAAATATGAAAACAAACAAAGTCCACATAATCATAACTTCATTGTTTAATAATATTAGTCTAATGAATAATTATTACAATAACACACGATACCCACCCCCCCCACCCCCCCCCCCCGCACCTCCTTACTGTTTCTCTGTGAGGAAAAAGACAATAAACTCCACAGAGAGAGTGAATCTCCCCGTAAAGACGTGTAAAAGACAGAAGAGGAGAAAAAGGAGAAAAGAGGAGGAAAGAGTAAAGATGTGTAAAAGACAGAAGAGGAGAAAAAGGAGGAAAGAGGAGGAAAGAGTAAAGATGTGTAAAAGACAGAAGAGGAGAAAAAGGAGGAAAAGAGGAGGAAAGAGTAAAGATGTGTAAAAGACAGAAGAGGAGAAATAAGGAGGAAAGAGGAGGAAAGAGTAAAGATGTGTAAAAGACAGAAGAGGAGAAAAGAGGAGGAAAGAGGAGGAAAGAGGAGGAAAGAGGAGGAAAGAGTAAAGATGTGTAAAAGACAGAAGAGGAGAAAAGAGGAGGAAAGAGGAGGAAAGAGGAGGAAAGAGTAAAGATGTGTAAAAGACAGAAGAGGAGAAAAAGGAGAAAAGAGGAGAAAAGAGTAAAGATGTGTAAAAGACAGAAGAGGAGAAAAAGGAGAAAAGAGGAGGAAAGAGTAAAGATGTGTAAAAGACAGAAGAGGAGAAAAAGGAGGAAAGAGGAGGAAAGAGTAAAGATGTGTAAAAGACAGAAGAGGAGAAAAAGGAGAAAAGAGGAGGAAAGAGTAAAGATGTGTAAAAGACAGAAGAGGAGAAAAAGGAGGAAAAGAGGAGGAAAGAGTAAAGATGTGTAAAAGACAGAAGAGGAGAAAAAGGAGGAAAAGAGGAGGAAAGAGTAAAGATGTGTAAAAGACAGAAGAGGAGAAAAAGGAGAAAAGAGGAGGAAAGAGTAAAGATGTGTAAAAGACAGAAGAGGAGAAAAAGGAGAAAAGAGGAGGAAAGAGGAGGAAAGAGGAGAAAAGAGGAGGAAAGAGGAGAAAAAGGAGAAAAGAGGAGGAAAGAGTAAAGATGTGTAAAAGACAGAAGAGGAGAAAAAGGAGAAAAGAGGAGGAAAGAGGAGGAAAGAGGAGAAAAGAGGAGGAAAGAGGAGAAAAAGGAGAAAAGAGGAGGAAAGAGTAAAGATGTGTAAAAGACAGAAGAGGAGAAAAGAGGAGAAAAGAGGAGGAAAGATAAAAGATGTGTAAAAGACAGAAGAGGAGAAAAGAGGAGAAAAGAGGAGAAAAGAGGAGGAAAGAGGAGGAAAGAGGAGAAAAGAGGAGGAAAGAGGAGGAAAGAGGAGAAAAGAGGAGGAAAGAGGAGGAAAGGCGGCTGTAAAACAGAGG
Source organism: Megaleporinus macrocephalus (assembly GCA_021613375.1). Taxonomy (NCBI): domain Eukaryota; kingdom Metazoa; phylum Chordata; class Actinopteri; order Characiformes; family Anostomidae; genus Megaleporinus; species Megaleporinus macrocephalus. The sequence goes on from CM038724.1 coordinate 6,566,600, forward strand.
TAATATAATTTGGTGATTTAACACTGTTCTGTATGTTGTTCAGTAAAAGTTCACTTCAGAAAAATAGTTACTAGCTAGCAGGTGATAGCGTCAGTTACCCCCTTACCCCCCCCTTCCTACACTCATTAAAGAAATTACCTCAAAATACCCCATACCCCCCCCCTTCCTACACTCATTAAAGAAATTACCTCAAAATACCCCATACCCCCCCTTCCTACACTCATTAAAGAAATTACCTCAAAATACCCCATAACCCCCCCCTTCCTAAACACATTAAAGAAATTACCTCAAAATACCCCATACCCCCCCTTCCTACACTCATTAAAGAAATTACCTCAAAATACCCCATACCCCGCCCCTTCCTAAACACATTAAAGAAATTACCTCAAAATACCCCATAACCCCCCCTTCCTACGCTCATTAAAGAAATTACCTCAAAATACCCCATACCCCCCCTTCCTACACTCATTGAAGAAATTACCTCAAAATACCCCATACCCCCCCCTTCCTAAACTCATTAAAGAAATTACCTCAAAATACCCCATACCCCCCCTTCCTACACTCATTAAAGTAATTACCTCAAAATACCCCATAACCCCCCCTTCCTAAACACATTAAAGAAATTACCTCAAAATACCCCATAACCCCCCCTTCCTACGCTCATTAAAGAAATTACCTCAAAATACCCCATACCCCCCCTTCCTACACTCATTAAAGAAATTACCTCAAAATACCCCATACCCCCCTTCCTACACTCATTAAAGAAATTACCTCAAAATACCCCATACCCCCCCTTCCTACACTCATTAAAGAAATTACCTCAAAATACCCCATACCCCGCCCCTTCCTAAACACATTAAAGAAATTACCTCAAAATACCCCATACCCCCCCTTCCTACACTCATTAAAGAAATTACCTCAAAATACCCCATACCCCCCCTTCCTACACTCATTAAAGAAATTACCTCAAAATACCCCATACCCCCCCTTCCTACACTCATTAAAGAAATTACCTCAAAATACCCCATACCCCGCCCCTTCCTAAACACATTAAAGAAATTACCTCAAAATACCCCATAACCCCGCCTTCCTACGCTCATTAAAGAAATTACCTCAAAATACCCCATAACCCCCCCCTTCCTAAACTCATTAAAGAAATTACCTCAAAATACCCCATACCCCCCCTTCCTACACTCATTAAAGAAATTACCTCAAAATACCCCATACCCCCCCTCCTACACTCATTAAAGAAATTACCTCAAAATACCCCATACCCCCCCTTCCTACACTCATTAAAGAAATTACCTCAAAATACCCCATACCCCCCCCTTCCTACACTCATTAAAGAAATTACCTCAAAATACCCCATAACCCCCACTTCCTACACTCATTAAAGAAATTACCTCAAAATACCCCATACCCCCCCTTCCTACACTCATTAAAGAAATTACCTCAAAATACCCCATACCCCCCCTTCCTACACTCATTAAAGAAATTACCTCAAAATACCCCATACCCCCCCTTCCTACACTCATTAAAGAAATTACCTCAAAATACCCCATACCCCCCCCTTCCTACACTCATTAAAAAAAATGACCTCAAAATACCCCATACCCCCCCTTCCTACACTCATTAAAGAAATTACCTCAAAATACCCCATAACCCCCCCTTCCTACACTCATTAAAGAAATTACCTCAAAATACCCCATACCCCCCCTTCCTACACTCATTAAAAAAAATGACCTCAAAATACCCCATACCCCCCCTTCCTACACTCATTAAAGAAATGACCTCAAAATACCCCATACCCCCCCTTCCTACACTCATTAAAGAAATTACCTCAAAATACCCCTTACCCCCCCTTCCTACACTCATTAAAGAAATTACCTCAAAATACCCCATACCCCCCCTTCCTACACTCATTAAAGAAATTACCTCAAAATACCCCATACCCCCCCCTTCCTACACTCATTAAAAAAATGACCTCAAAATACCCCATACCCCCCCTTCCTACACTCATTAAAGAAATTACCTCAAAATACCCCATAACCCCCCCTTCCTACACTCATTAAAGAAATTACCTCAAAATACCCCATACCCCCCCCTTCCTACACTCATTAAAAAAAATGACCTCAAAATACCCCATACCCCCCCCTTCCTACACTCATTAAAGAAATTACCTCAAAATACCCCATACCCCCGCTTCCTACACTCATTAAAGAAATTACCTCAAAATACCCCATACCCCCCCTTCCTACACTCATTAAAGAAATTACCTCAAAATACCCCATACCCCCCCCTTCCTACACTCATTAAAGAAATTACCTCAAAATACCCCATACCCCCCCCTTCCTACACTCATTAAAGAAATTACCTCAAAATACCCCATAACCCCCCTTCCTACACTCATTAAAGAAATTACCTCAAAATACCCCATACCCCCCCTTCCTACACTCATTAAAGAAATTACCTCAAAATACCCCATACCCCCCCTTCCTACACTCATTAAAGAAATTACCTCAAAATACCCCATACCCCCCCTTCCTACACTCATTAAAGAAATTACCTCAAAATACCCCATACCCCCCCTTCCTACACTCATTAAAGAAATTACCTCAAAATACCCCATACCCCCCCCTTCAACACACACACACACACACTCACACACTCAAACACACACACACTCACACACACACGCTCACACACTCACTCACACTCACACACACACACACACGCACACTCACACACACACACACACACACACTCACACACACACACACACACACACTCACACACACACACACACACACACACACTCACACACACACACACACACACACACACACACACTCACACACACACACTCACACACACACACTCACACACACTCACACACACACACACACTCACACACACTCACGCTCACACACACTCACACTCACACACACACTCACACACACTCACTCACTCACACACTCACACTCTCAAACACACACACACACTCACACACACTCACACACACACACTCACACACACTCACTCACACACATTCACACACACACACACACTCACACACACACACACACTCACACACACTCACTCACACACATTCACACACACACACACACTCACACACACACACACACTCACACACACACTCACACACTCACACACACACACACTCACACACACACACACACACACTCACACACACACACACACTCACACACACTCACTCACACACATTCACACACACACACACTCACACACACACACACTCACACACACACTCACACACTCACACACACACACACTCACACACACACACACACACACACACTCACACACACACACACACACACACACTCACACACACACACACACACACTCACACACACACACACACACACTCACACACACTCACACACACACACACACTCACACACACTCACGCTAACACACACTCACACTCACACACACACTCACACACACTCACTCACTCACACACTCACACTCTCAAACACACACACACACTCACACACACTCACACACACACACTCACACACACTCACTCACACACATTCACACACACACACACACTCACACACACACACACACTCACACACACTCACTCACACACATTCACACACACACACACACTCACACACACACACTCACACACACACTCACACACTCACACACACACACACTCACACACACACACACACACACACTCACACACACACACACACTCACACACTCACACACACACACTCAAACACACACACACACACTCACACACACACACACTCAAACACACACACACACACACTCACACACACACACACACACACACACACACACACTCACACACACACACACACTCTCACATGTTCACTAAATAAGCAGGTCTTAATCCTCGTTGCTGAGACTCTACAATAAGCAGAAACTTCATATGTCTAATGTAATCGTCTTCTATCGTCTCTGTTGTATTTGGATTTTAGAAAAAGCTCTAATTAAAGTAGAAACTGAGTCTGGACTTTTCTAGAACCTGCTGAACTGTAATTGAAGAGAGTTTAGTTTTAATGAGAATGCATGTTTGAAGTGTTTCCATCCAAACTGTACTACTACAAGCACTTCTAACGATGGAGTCCTTTTATTAATTAATTAATTAATTTATTTTATTTATTATATTTTATTATTTATGTGTGTAGTGTAGTAGCAGTCTGCAGTTTGGGGCGTGGTCAGAGAGTAATGTAACTGTACGTTTCAGAGTGTTTTCTGACTAAAGTTAATATAAACGTTAACTAACCCAAACCCTCCTAGTCTGTTACCATAACAACACATTATATTTATAACATTTCTAACAGTGTATATGATCATCGTTGCTATTCATTGCTCTCATCACTGACCTGCTTTAAAGTTGTCGCGCGCTCCCCCACGCTCCAGCGAACGTGCTTAATATACTTCCACAGTTTTACAGTACTGTCATCATACTGGCCAGTCCTAGTAGGTGCTATTACTAGCTTAGCTCAGCAAGTTTTTCAAATAAATATATATTAAAACACATCTGCTCCTCTCTTCATTTCAGATGAAATATTTAAATCCTGTTTCTGTTCATCCTGGACCACCAGAAGACCCATTCTCAACCTTATGACCTTCCAGTGAAGCAGCATTACATGATCATATCCCTGCACTACTTTATGTAAAATAGTTTTTAAATATTTTCTGTACACTTTATACTTATTTATTGTTATACTGTTCTATTTATAATTCATTTACTTTTTATTTCTTTCTTTAATACTGATTTTACTGTTGTTTTCCTTCTAAAATAAAAAAATCAAAAACATGAAGCTCTGCAGTGACTGTGTTGGTGTATAAACCCAATGATTGATGATGCAGGAGCTCCAACCAGAATCTCGCCCAGGGCACCACGTTGGTCAGGGCCGGCTCTGGCAACTCCTACACTGCACTACTGGTTTACTGTTCTTCAGTTACTTCTACTGATTAAAGTCATTACAACTGATCCAGAGTCAGAGAGCGAGCTGAAACATGAACAGACGTCTTTCCAGAACTAAACCTCCTGCTAGAACCTGAAGATCATTTATTAGACACACAGAGAGAGAACAGCTCTCCTTACCCAGCAGCTGCTGAAACTCCTCATCCTCCTGAACCTGGTTCACTTATTGGAACGTTTCATCACTAATCACTATGAATTATTGTTTAATAAACTTATTAAATAATAAACTAAATTAATTTATTCTAATGTATCATCACTAATCACTATGAATTATTGTTTAATAACCTTATTAAATAATAAACTAAATTAATTTATTCTAATGTATCATCACTAATCACTATGAATTATTGTTTAATAACCTTATTAAATAATAAACTAAATTAATTTATTGGAACGTTTCATCACTAATCACTATGAATTATTGTTTAATAACATTATTAAATAATAAACTAAATTAATTTATTCTAATGTATCATCACTAATCACTATGAATTATTGTTTAATAACATTATTAAATAATAAACTAAATTAATTTATTCTAATGTATCATCACTAATCACTATGAATTATTGTTTAATAACATTATTAAATAATAAACTAAATTAATTTATTCTAATGTATCATCACTAATCACTAGGAAATATTGTTTAATAAACTTATTAAATAATAAACTAAATTAATTTATTCTAATGTATCATCACTAATCACTATAAATTATTGTTTAATAACGTTATTAAATAATAAACTAAATTAATTTATTCTAATGTTCATCACTAATCACTATGAATTATTGTTTAGTAACCTTATTAAATAATAAACTAAATTAATTTACTGAAACGTTTCGTAACTGATAAGCAATGAATTATTATATGAATTATGAATAATAATATTCATATGAATTACGAATAATAATAAGTTATGAAATATTGTTTAGTAACCTTATTAAATAATAATCTAAATTAATTAATTGGAATGTTTCATCACTAATCACTATGAATTATTGTTTAGGAACCTTATTAAGCAATAAACTAAAATAATTTATTGGAATGTTTCATTGTGAATAATAATAAGTTATGAAATGTTGTTTAGTAACCTTATTAAATAAGCTATGAATTATTACATGAATGATGAATAATAACAAGATAT